>JAJFDJ010000031.1:0-283917 GCA_028637755.1 Xylariaceae sp. X170 | reverse complement strand
GCCGAACACGGCAGAGACCATCACGATAGCATCTCCACCGAATGCTATATCTTCAAACTAGCCGGCGCAGCTGTCAGCTGGAAGTCACGCAAGCAATCCATGGTTACTATTTCCAGCTGCGAGGCTGAGTACTTGTCTCTATTTTCAGCAGCCCTAGAAGCCGTATATCTTAGAAGACTCGTCGAAGAGATGGGATTCGCCAACGAGAAGGCGACAGTAGTATCAGTTGATAATAACGGGGCCAAGCAGCTGGTCGACAACCCGATTCACCACGAACGAACCAAGCATATACGAATCAAGTTCCATAAAACGAGGGAATTGGTAAATAAGGGTACCATCTCCGTGAACTGGATCCCACGAACAGCAAATCCAGCCGACATTGGCACCAAGGCTCTGTCCAAAGCTGACTTCGACAAGTGGAGAGATGCCATAGGTGTCAAACGGACGACAAACGGGTCAAACTGACTGCACATCAAGGCAGGGCGATGCTCTGTTGCTTTTTCCTTTAGATGTCCCAAGAGGACCGAAGGTTTTTGTACCAGGACAGAGCGGGAGTATAGATTGTCGTCTGACAAGGTCCAAGCAATCTTAAGCATCAAGAATACTGCTACGATTGAGGCAGGGTGTTAAGTGTACCTTCTCAGTCTACAAAAGACATTATGTAATAGGTGTATTCACCTTGTATCTCTGTCAAGACCTTTAGTGGGTCCCTGTACTTCAACTTAACAACTACTCCACTTTGAGACAAGAGTACAGACGCAATACATTCGTTGCTTATTCTGATACGTACATCACGAACTTAATCGCCTTGTTGAGACTGGCTGTCTCAACATACGATACCTGGAGCGTCGTTACCGCGTAACAAGGACGGACGGTGTGAATTGTTTGTTGAATCTCATCGTAAGGGAGGGAGAGAGAGGGAAGCAAGCATGTAACAATTTCATTGTACGGACTAAAGTCTTGTACATAGAGCCGACAGCGGAACACCTCCATGGTTATCAACTGACTGACTTGCATCCACGCACTGTGGCATTGGTTCGGTACGTCTGCCCGTCAGATATAAACGGTATCCATTCCGTACATTTCGCATGTAAGTGCAACCCAAGCAAGTCCCAAAACAATCGCATTCAACTCTGGTTGTCGCTGGATGACGTGCCGTAGAGCCTTATATTATATATGGGCGCCTCTTTCAAACGGGGACCATCTCGCTTGCGTTGCGCCAGAAACCCTTGGATGGCAAGAAATGGTTAGGAATACGTACGAAGGACGCGACCGAGTTGACAGCCGAAACTTCGTTAGCAATATGTGTTTCAGAGAACGAAGGGTCGCCACACACACACGGCAAGCTGAGGTAGGTGACCAAGATCTGTATGTAACTGTACCGTACTTATGTACATAACACTCTCCAGCTGGATAACTCATGCACCCAATTCGATGATGTCCAACTTGAATTCTCGGAACAAACCTCATGCTGCAACTGCGAATGGTCGTTGTGCAAAGGTTGATAGATACAAATCGTGCTGAGGCTTCATTGTGATCCGGCGTGTTACTAGCAACTCCCTAGACTCTCAACTACTTTAACTCCCCTGCCCCGGAGAGACAGAGACAGACGGATAACCTGGGGGTAATTACAGCAACGCGGCAAGACCCAATGTATTTTCAGTAATCAGGAATGCTAGGCGTCGACAGTCGTTACAACTGTAATTACATATCTGCAAGTCGAGGCCCGGTGTTATTTTATTTAAGTAGGACCCCTTGGACTGAATGAAGGTCGTCGTCTACGCCGGGCGAATCGCCAAGCAAAAGGGGCACCGAAGGAGCTCAAAAAAAGAACCTGCAACAAAAATAGGCATTCGTCCAGATGGTACGGGATGCCTACCGTAGCCAGACTGGAGTGCCTATCCGGGTTAGTTACGGTCATGGAGGTGTGTGTCTAAGGGCTTGGTCTGTAATATGTATCTACTTCCCGGGTAGGTAGTGCACACACCAGACGATGTGGTCGCACTACTTACGTGGATGTACACGCTCTGGGCGACCACGGCGTGGATGGACGCTAGATCGGACTGCGTTAGCATTGGGCCGGGTAGGGAGGACGGGACGATTCGACGAAGCTATCTTGGTACGGCATGATTCGGCATCACCACGACCCCCACCACACCCTTTCCTTTCTGCCCTCGAGTTACGAGTACATGAGGTTGTCTGGTACCGGTACCTGGGCCTGTCTCTGGTCGATGTCTGGTTGTTATATCGACTGAATTACCTACATTATACAGTACGATACTTGTATAAGACCAGCATCATCTTAAGAGTTGACGAAGGATTATCAGCTCCGTTATAAGCGCGACGATCGATGGGCATTATTGAGATCCCATATCTCCGCAATTGGCGCCATCAAAAATGGGAACGGGAATGGAATTGGACTTCGGCCGTATGCACAGAGAAAAGAACCCACTGTCCAGCTGAAAGGGACATCCTATTCCCAAATTATCTCCCTTGTACCCGGTCCAAGTTACGAGTAGTAGCGCCGCCAACCACAGCTGTACCTACAGTAGGATGTTTCCGGGGCAGCGTACGAGTACGTCTCGAGAGGACGCCGGAGGCTGGAGGACATAATGCCTTCTACATACGGAACACTTTACGTCCCTGGACCATCCCCAGCTTCTCACCATCTACACGTGTATCTACAAATACCTACTCACTCCTGCACTAATGTAGTGTAGTGTGTCGTTGTAGTGTCAGGCATGTAAACACAGCGGTGCAGATGGGTTAGCTTAGCGTAGGACCCGTGTAAGTGTGGTCTGGTCTGGTGTGGTTGTCTGTGTCTGTCTCTGTAGTGTACGGTAGGCATCTACTACCTATCTAGTGTGTACAGTAGGCCATGCGAGACTAATACATACACGAAGAGCGCCTCTGTGCCTCTGTGCTGCTCATCGAGACGGAGAACCTTGTCAGTCTTACTACGAGTTGCGGAAACGATCAACGAACCGAGATGGACGACACTCGAAGAATATCTCTGTATCTGGCAGTGTTGAGAGTTTGGTTCTCGGTTCAGCTTGGAGTCGGTCACCACCTGAATGACCACACCCATAGCAACGACACTACGGAAAGGGTTCAACCGGACGAGAGACATCCAGGCTAAAAGTACACTACCTACCCAGTCCCCTAGTAGGTACCCTATCTAGGTACAAGTAGGTAGATTGTAAAGTAAGCAAGGTACGGGTTGCAGCAGCAGACCACCCATTCGTTTGTCGTGGATGATCTCCGCAAGGTACAAGCAAGCATAGGTAATACCGTCTCCACGCCGTGTCTAGGTACGGTACCTATTCTCTCCGTGATTGTACTTGACTATCTGGGTTAGAGGGGCCAAGCATCTCCGACATCATCTCTCCATCCATCCACAGAATATATGCCTACCTGGTTGGATATTGTTGAGACCTCAACTGGTTGATCTGGAGTGAAAGACAGACAGGTACGGTTGGCAGAAGTGCGATGTCTCCCGGATCAACTCCAGTCAAGGTCCCTAGCTTCTTCGCCACCTCGGGCTTGGCCTCCATGTGCACTAGCGCGTCGACTACGTAGACCGTCCCTCCCAACCGGCCGGTTATGTACATGAGCACATACGTCTACCTACCTAAGTCGGGTTGATCTCCAGCCTCTTCTGAGTTGACTAGGTAACCGACAGTAAACTAACAAACAAAGAGATCGATTCAACTCGGACTTTGAGTTCATGCTTAAACAAAGTCAGGTACGGGTTGAAGTTTTAGAAAGGGTGTCTCGAAGTGAGGCTCGAGTGACAGATACCGACTGGATCGACAGAGTGATTGGGTCTCTACGCTTTTGGGAAAGATGTAGGGAATTACTCGATGGCCGTCCCGTCGTGCTGTCGGGCTTGGCAAGTGTCAAGTTTCTACTTTATTTACCTACCTCTCGTACCCCGCGAGTTTTAGGCACCGGACCGTCGACGGTTCCCCATACGTGGATGGTGATACGTAGAGTGCTTGTGAGACGAGTCGAGTGTGCTGTACTCGGTCATCCAGTGACTCTTCAGTATCAATCTCGTAAAGAAGACCAGAAAACGACAACTTGAATAGAGATACCTCCCTAATGCAAGTCCTTGATTTCCACAACGGCACGGGCGTCTCCGGACTGCCATGCAGAGAGGCTCGTGTCACTCGATGCAGAGCAATATCTTCAAGCGATGCTATCAGTCCGTGTTTCAAGATGAGTAGATTTCGTTAGCAGACAGGATAACAGACGCGATCACATAAGGGTCGTTTCTATCTTGGCAGGACTTCCATAACGCATCTTTTGATACTCGTACATGCATGAAGAAGAGACGGTACCCAAACGAATACGCGAGTCAGAACCGGCAGACCGTGATTGTGAAAATGAGTTGGTCGGTCGCATTGTCGACCCAGCCATTATCTAAAATTAAAAGAAATCCCGAGCATTTGATGTCTTTATGCAATTGGTCTGGCACATGGGATTCTTGTTTAATATTACTATTCGTTCGTTTCTTCCATTTACCTAATGTCTGTCTCCTTCCTAGGTATGTAATTATTGAGAACGATGCCCTACCTGTTCTAGTCTGCGAGGAGAAGTTACCGGTGAAGTCGATTAAGGAACCGTATCAATGCTAGATATTAGTATGTTCGCCGACAAGTCGGTGAGAGAGCATCGAAAGACGACGAGAGGCCGGCTTTAATCCGTAGATAACAGATACTTTACGGAATACCACATCTGGGATAGTAATGGTCTGATACTAGAATCGAAAGAGTCTCCCTATCCTAACTGAAGAGAAAGAGAAAGCATGTGGCTTGAAAGGCAGATGCGACAGGCCGTTGGAATTACTGGGCTGGTCTTGCCAAATTTAGATCCAGTGCTAACTCTAAATCCAGATGTCTTTTTGCCTGCCGTTTTATACGTACAAAAAGAACGAAACGATGGATGGGGATTAAATTGCGCAAGGTCCGGCCCGGATCGGCCTGTCGGGATTTTCTCCTTCTCTCACGGCCCCCGAGGGACTGGACTGGACTGGACTGTGCCAGCGAGGATCGTCGCGGGTATTCTTAGTCAGGACGGATTACCAACAGTTTTCTATTTCTACGATTTTCTTTATAAATGGGATGCACTCGATGCTAGGAATAGGATTGATCAGAGCAAACGGTGTTCGTGTTGTGTATGGGCAACACAGACGAGGTGTGAGCAGATTTCGCCGACATGCCGCCATCATCCGAGCCCGCCGCGGGGCCAAGAAAGGGCTGGATGGGATGATCAAGCAGCGTGCGTCCGGCTTTGTCAGTCCGGTTCTCCCTACCTTAGGAAATGGCATGATGGTGTGAAGGTGTAGGGGAGATCTTGCTCTAGTTGCGAAGCTACGGAATAGGCATTCCGTAGGTGTGGGAATGCCTGACATCATATCGCTGCGGGCTGTTGGCAGACCGATGCGGTCCGGATGGTGACTCTGGATATTTATATTATGAAGGGTGCGCGCACCGAAATGCAGACAGGCAGGCAGGAATCGAATCGTCCACCGACATGTCACGTTACCTGCAAACACACGTTCACATCCACGCTACGGCACCTCACCTCTAGTCAGAGTCAGTCAGTCAGTCGGACGGATCCCATGCCTACCGGTACGTTACTTACATACACGAGCCGGGGTTTGTCTGTCTGGGCCCCCCTCCCTTCTGCTTCTGAAATCTCGGAACCCCAGGTTTTTAGTCGATGCACGTAGCCGCCACAACGTCTGATGACTTTCGATGATGCCGGTGGGATATGGAGCCGAGCTGATTGATACGGGGACTTTTTATAAGTAGAATATCTATCATACTGTGTAGACACTTGTTCGGACGACTTCATGATGTTACACGGCGAGAGAGAATATCCATCCACATACCTACGAGTAACGGATTACAGACATAGGAACATCTAGATCATTGGTGTATGTACGGAAGATCATCGGCCTGATCATATAATCAATCAATCGGTTATCAATCAAGACATGGATCTCATTCTTTCGATTTCTGGTAGAATCCCTGTATCACGGAGTCTAGACAACAGAATCCTCTTCCCGTCGTACGGGTCCAGGTCTTGGGAGTGTGGGATGGTAAATGAAATACTAGAGAACAAAGAAGAGAAGAACAAAGATCCATAACATCTAACGTGATACGAAACGAAACGAAACGTGCGTGGGGACCAGACTGTGATATTTATTGTAAGAGTCCCGGTCTGTGTTTGCTGCTGTCGAATGGAGATGGATGGATGGATGTCTTTTCATGTACGGACGTGTATCACTCGACGCTGTGGGTATTACAATAGGGTATGGTGATCTCGTTGCTGTTGGACGGGTGGCGGTTTCGGTGTGGGCTTGTGATGAGAGTCTGCTGCTCTCAGATGTTGGGAGAGGGTTGTCTACTATATACTGTATCTTGCTGTCGGTTCGCAACCCTCATCTAGATAATAGATTAGGTAGATATCCACGGATCACATCCCGCGTTCCAAAGCCTGGATCGCCGTTTTCGAAGCCCGTGTCACCACGCCTCCATCAACCCGCGACCTCCATGACCCTTCTACAGCTTCATTCCGGTCCGCTTAAACGTAGATGCAGATACCGTTGAATACTAATCAAGCAATATCAAAGTGGCCAGATCCTGAGAATCGTTTGCTATCGGACGAATTCCCTCTCTCTTGTGCTGCTTATTCGTGAAAAGCATTCCTGCACGCCATGCCATCCCCGTCGGTAGGACAGATGGTGTACATGACTTGCCTGATGACTGTCTCCCACGATATCCATGTGCGCGTATTCCGTATACAAAACGAACAAGAACTGTCAACCCGACATGTTTCATACCTAAGCGAAAGGCCCCTTGGTACGATTCCCCTGCAAAGATGGCCTCAGTTCCCATCGGCTCGACCCTTGGAGTCACTCACAGTCAGGTACGGTATCTATCTCTGAGACAAATCCAAGACCTGATAACGAACAACAGGGTCTCTGCACCCGATCACATCAAGCAAGTACATACGAAAGTAAGGGTTGCATCCATTTCGAACTGGTGACCGCAATATGTAGACGGCCGAAGAGGGTTCGAAAAAGCAAAAATACATACACCACCGATGCATGGCATACCTGTACAGAATTTACAAGTAGGAGGGGAATGGGGAAGGGCGAAACAACGTGGCCCGTCGGGGAGACTCCCGTTCCCTGCAAGAGATCGTTTGAAACAACCGACTCTCGTTTATCATGGCCTGGTGATAGGTTCTCTGTGAGGCGTTCTCGATTTGGGTTGCGTATATTTGTGTCCGTTATTATTTCCCGCGCCGCACATGCCGCGAACTGGAGATTGGGAGGTCGAGTTGGGAGTTGGTGTTATAATTGGGCTTGAAAACGTATCGGAGGGTGGTGGAATTTCGGACGTTATGCTAAAGGGGTTCCCCTGATTGCGGTGACTTGAGCTGACACATGCGCATACTTACAGACAGATACACGAGGGAAGAGGAAATCAAAAAAGAGGGAAGACGAGGTACTTCTTCTCTCGATGGAAACAAAATGATCCCGCAGCAAACTTGCGCTCAAGTCTCACTCGAACAAATGGTGAGGGAATCTGATGTTTTGGGTTGTTTCTTATTATATTAACTGTTTCGTATTAAGAGCTAATGCACGAAAGTTACAACGAAGATAGCGAGGAGGCACCAACGCCACTCTCGCCTGCGTCTGTGTATTCTTCGTTTCCTGAGTAAAAGATATTCAGACTCCTTGACGTGTATCGGGTTTGTGTGAGGGCCATTGAAGGCCCTCCAGAGTCGAATCGAAGGCTGCTAGGTAATAGTAGGGTAGGCAAGAACTGGTAGGTCGACAGGATGGCAGCTGCTGAGGCCTTGTCCAGACAGCTTGACATCCGAGAGTCCCAATCGAATAGTCGGCAAGTGTGCTCGTCAATGCGTATTTCGTAACCGTAACCGACGTGGTATAGAAAAGTCCCCATTGCCAGAGCTACACCAGGGCAGGGCCGTACCCATGGAACCGGCGACGTGATGGCTTTAGATATGAATCATCCTTTCGCTTCAGAGACCTATTGAGTCTTGAAGAGAAGGATAGCGCAGTGGCCGAGGTAGAAGTAAAAGAAGTGGCGTGTCTCTATACCATCCGACGTATTAGCATTACAAGATCGCATTGTCTGATGGGGTGAGGGAGCCAGTCTTACCGTGAGTTACGAAGCTGCCAAAGTTTCGACCCACGATGCAGTGCCACGTAGGCCCCTTTCGTTCGTCGAACTAATCGCGGTTCAGTGTTGATCTCCCCAACGTTGCAGTCCTATATCAGGAACCATACCGTCTTCTTAATGTGCTGCGCAATGTCCTTCTCGATTGTGAATTTTCCCATCGCCTCCTGAGCTAGTCACATGCGTCAGAGACAGACTCGGTTATGGGGGACCTTCAGTGTGATCGCATACCGACGTCGATGGCCTCTTGCTGCATCTCCTCAGTCTAACCATTGTCAGTCATCCATTCGGCCAATCTCCTGGGATATCGGATCGTCTCCTAACCATGTCGGCCGACTTGACCTGAGCTGTTGTAAGGGGTCATGTCAGTCATCAATGTTCCCTGCGTTATCGGCGCTGAGGGGCGGGCGTCACGAACCGTCGAGGCGCTCGCGAGTAGCGGGGGGAGGGGAGGCCTGTTCCGTCATAGTTGCGCGGGATCGGGATAGTCACGAATGGCAACGTCTTGTTCTAAGAAAACACACGAGGTTTAGTGATGGCCAACCCTTGAGGTCACGAGGATGCGGGAGGTAGTCAATGGCAACGGTAGAAGACAGGAGTGATGCTCAACTTCACAAGCAGACGATCTCAACACGTTGGGCGAATGGAATTGAGCTTACAGTGAGGCCGTAGGATCGGGGAGTCTGAGTTCTTGCGGCGATGATGGTCTAATGTCTATTGGGGGATGAAGATTACAGGGGGAAGAAGTCAAGCCTGATTGTCGCGATGCGTGACAGAAGGGAGTAACGGGATGTTGATTTGGTAGGGACCAGGCAGGTACATCGCACATGGGGGTCCTGTAGCGCGCATCTGTATCTCCATCGGTACCTCCGTCAGTACATCACCCCGTCATGGAGGGCCGGCGCACTGTACGCCGCACGTGACGGCGTGGATCGCCTCGTTGCTCTAGCGTTCGAGCTGCATTTTGTACCGCGACAAGGAGGCGCATGGTTCCGGTCACGTGAAGATAACCGTAAACCGTCCCCACCAAAATTTGGTCGGATTACGATTAGTGTGCGCCGGCGTATCTCAATCTTTTCATATCCAAGTCTGCAGAAAACTTTTTTTTTTCTGTCGATCTAAAAACCCGGCGCAGAAAGACAAATAAAACGGAGAGGCAGAGCTTCACACTAGTAGAGGCTTGGGTGTTGAGCCTGCCCGCTTGCAACGATGGAGTCCTCTCGGATATTCGTGCGCGGCCTGCCTCCAACGGTAACTGGTCAGTCTCGTGATCCTCTTAGAAGATCCCGTTGTCTCGGGAACTCCTCTGCTAACGTTCATTCCTAGAGACTGAGCTCCGGAAACACTTCAGCGCAAAGGGTCATGTTTCAGATATCAAATGCTTTCCTCAGAGGAGGATTGGCTATATCGGCTTCAAGTCCCCAGAGGAGGCGACCGAGGCCGTGAAGTACTTCAACCGATCCTACATGCGCATGTCGAGGATCCATGTGGAGGTAGCTAAGCCGGTAAGTTAGTCGGCGACTGGGCAGAATTTTATACAGAGCTAACTCTGGTTCAATAGATTGCAGATCCTTCATTGTCCCGGACTGAAGTTGCGAAAGACCAGAACACATCAAACTCCAAGGCGAAGGCCAAGACCACCTCAGGTCCGGTGCCGAGCCGTGAAGACCCCGAGGCTGCCGCGAAGAAACGCAAGCGCGATGATCTGAACGAGTCTGACCCGAAGCTTCAAGAATTCTTGAATGTAATGCAGGCTACGAAGAGCTCGGCGAAGCTGGATGGGCATGAAGATGATGCTATCTATGAGCCTCCTATGAAGAAGGTGGCCATCGATGATGAAGCCGAGTCGGGCGATGAATATCAGTCGATGCCTGCCAAACCTGTCAAACGAGCCTCGCCACCACCGCGTGAAACGAGGATGTCTTCGCCACAGAAGCCAATGGCTGCCCCGGTTGTCGAGTCGGTAGCAGATGAACTGGCTTCCACAAACCTGGCGGGTGAACCAGCGTCGCAGGGCGTCGATGATTCACAGGATCCTACTACAAATGCCGGTGACGATGATGATGACTGGCTGCGTAAAAGGACTAACAGATTGCTCGACTTGGCTGACGACGATGACGTTGGGCCTGTACGGCCGCAGCCATCATCAGCGCCACCACCAGCTGCAGTTGACGAGCAAAACCTGCAATCCGAAACTCCTGGTGATATGGAGATGACGGATGCACCTACTTCGGCTGTGCAGGAAGACGTCACTGCTTCGAATGCCGAGGCGGATGTCCAGGCCACTCTCGATGCCATTCGGAGAACGTCGAGAATATTCTGCCGGAATCTACCGTATGACGCCACGGCCGAAGACCTTCGAACCCACTTCGAACGCTTCGGTGAAGTAGAAGAGGTAAGAGTCCAATCTTGTTTTATTTGCCGTCTTTCTTTGTCGATTCTATGATGAACCCCAGATAGGGACAGCTGAATCATTTGATGCGAACCCTGGGCCAGTATTTTAGTAGATATCTGGTATCTGAGAATCTCCCTTAGCCAAGCATTGGTTATATCCCTCGACCAATATTTTCATTCCTGCTAAGATGAACATAGGTCCACGTTCCATCCGACTCTACCAAAAACAACCGTGGTGTAAGTCTCCCCTTTCTTCGCCGTCATCTGAACATGACGCTTACATACCACAGATGGGTTTTGTTTTGTTTCATGACCCGGAGGCAGCTGTCAAAGCATTCCAGTCGGATCGCACCACATTTCAGGGCCGAATTCTGCACGTGTTACCCGCAAAAGCGAAGACGGATGACCTCGACGAATTCGCCATCGCTAAGCTGCCGCTCAAGCAGCAGAATCTGATCATGAAGCGCAAGAAGGCGGCTGCTGCGACGTGGTCGTGGAACTCTCTCTACATGTCCCAGGATGCCGTGAACACATCTGTTGCCGAGCGCCTGGGTATTTCCAAGAGCGAGCTCTTAGATCCGACGAACAGTGATGCCGGTGTAAAGCAGGCTCTCGCTGAGTCGGAGGTGATACAGGACACAAAAACATATTTCGCCGCAAACGGCGTAAATATGGACGCTTTCAAGTCAAAACCTCGCTCTGACGATGTGATCTTGGTCAAGAATCTAGGAGCAAACACGAAATCTGAGGAGATCAGAAATCTGTTTGAAGAGCATGGCAGAGTTCTAAGGGTCTTGATTCCCCCGACGGGTGTGATCGCTATCGTGCAATTTGCCTCCCCTTCCGATGGAAAGCGGGCGTTTGCCAAGTTAGCGTACCGCCGCTTCGGTTCTTCCCAATTGTTCTTGGAGAAGGCGCCGCGCGACGTATTCTACGATTCACTGCCGGTACCGGCTCAGGAGAAGCCCGCCGAGCCAGCCGCCGTTGAGAAGGTATCGGCAACGGACCTCCTCGGGGAAACCTCGCAACAACAATCCTCGGAGGCTACCCTGTTTGTAAAGAACTTGAACTTTGATACGAATACTAGTGCGCTGGCGGATGCCTTCCATCACCTGGAAGGATTCAAGAGTGCGCTCGTAAAGACTAAGAAGGATATGAAAAGACCCGGCCAGACATTGTCCATGGGGTTCGGCTTCGTGTCGTTTGAAAATAGCGACTTCGCTGCTGCGGCCGCCAAGGTCATGGATGGCCACGTCTTGATGGGCCACAAGCTACAAGTGCGAGCTACTCACCGTGGACTTGATGCCGCCGAAGAACGAAAGAAGAAGGATGACGCTGCTAACAAAGCTACCTGCACCCTAATAGTGAAGAACTTGCCGTTCCAGGCAACCAAGCGCGAGGTAAAGGCGTTGTTTTCTGCATATTCCCAGATTAAGACCGTAAGGATGCCCAAGAAGTTTAATCACTCAGGAAGAGGTTTCGCATTCGTGGACTTTTCCTCGACCAAGGAGGCCGCGTCGGCGCTGCAGGCGCTCGAGGGCACCCATCTTCTGGGCCGTCGTCTAGTATTACAATACGCCGAAGCTGAGGCCGTGGATGCCGAAGAGGAGATCGCTAAAATGCAGAAGAAGGTTGGCGGGCAAGTCAACAAAGTTGCCCTGCAAGAACTCACTGGCCAAGGCCGCAAGAAGTTCACAGTCGGGGGAGACAGGGACGAGGGAGAATAGAAAGCGACAAATAATTGCGTTTATTCTTCCCTGGTTCTATATAATGTCACGAAAGGAGTGTAAGTATTGCCGTCCCTGGGGTGAGACGAGAGGGTGCAGAAGGGCCCTCCCTTGGCAGAGAAGCTAGGAGCTCCACCTCCGGGGACCCGGGCAAACGGTTCGCATGCAGTACTCGTAAGTTGCAGGGAGAGGGCCGCACAATGCAGAATGCTGAATCCCTGTCTTCTGCAGTACATCAAGGAGTACATTCTAATACCCCGCTAGGCTTGACGATCATTGTATTGGTACGTTAGTTCAAGTCACATTCCCGGCGACTAGTAGGGCTAGTCGCCGGGCCGAGATACATAGGCAGAGCGCACATCGTTAGCAGAGTCGCAAATTGAGAGCATTCCCGAGTACGTCTCTTGTTGTGTTGTTACAGTTGTGATCCTAGTCCCCTGCGTGCCAGCATAGCAATACAACTCTCCTGTCGAGCACCGTTTGTGCCATTCGAGGTGCCTTATGACGACGCCCTTGACACCACCCCTAGTGGGGTAATTACCCAGGGCGTGTTTGTTTAAGGCACCATGACAGGCTCTTCGGCGAGAGCTCTTGTCGAGTCGCGGGTCGTCACGGTTCATATAAGAGATATGAGATGTTCTGCCTTCCATGCCAGTCCTTCTGGTGTCGTGTATTCCATCTGCGGCCATAG
The DNA here is from genome assembly GCA_028637755.1 of Xylariaceae sp. X170. NCBI lineage: Eukaryota > Fungi > Ascomycota > Sordariomycetes > Xylariales > Xylariaceae > Xylariaceae sp. X170. Next base: position 270,883 of record JAJFDJ010000031.1, on the reverse strand, counting down.
AAACTCGAAGGGCATTTCCTTGCCACTGCCATTCCTTTGCCAACATATCTTAATCTGCTCCCCAGCGTTCTTGCGCTCGGCCAGGCATTCACCAGGATTCTCAGTCTTTACATGAAGCATTCTTATCGCTCCTTTCAATAATTAACTCTTCACGATGCAGCTTCCGCGATCAGTGTTGCCGTCCCAGCGATACTCACCGGTGTCTGATTACACATACGAGACTCACCATGAGGGCGTCTCGTCGACACGGCAGCCTCTGAGCGAGTCAACGGGCAATATTCAGCCTCATGGCCTTGCTGCCTCGACCAGCTTATGTTATAACCAACTCTCGTTGTCGCCTCCTATTCACTCTATCCCGGCTCCGGCTATACTGCCCACTCAGACCTTGACATCGATCTATGGCACCAGTCTTCGGGGTGAACGCTCTCTGCATCGAAATGTGTCGTTACAAGAATTACCGATGGGTCCTCACAGGGGTCGAAGAAACCCCATATATCACCACAAGAACTTTGCCGACTACCGGAATAAGGTGATGCAAAAGGAGCTCGACAAGGAGAAACCCGTATGGCCCGACTGGTTGGAGGATGCTTTCTTGGATGGTATGTCATTCATGACTGGATACCACTAACAAGAGAAGAATTCCATACTGACTGTCTATCACAGCTCTTCTTCTCATCCCCCAGCTGGGTCGGAAGAAGTTCAGCTCGAAGACGATTCTGTATGGCCGAAATATGCTGATTACGGAGTATCTTTGGATCTATCACTGGACACTTCACCCGCCAAAGAAAGGTGAACGGATCCCAACTGGCAAGCAAAGAGAGAAGACGAAGCAGAACCCGGGACATCCCATGTTCAGATCAAGAAAGCAAGTATCAAGTCACATACAAGTCTTGAAAGGATTCTTTCCTACGCTCCCTACATGTAAGTTTATCCTTGCCCTCTAGCAAGGATCATTGCTAATCATCGGCTCAGTTCACTTCATCTTCCCAAGACAAAAGGACGGACTAGACGATGAGAGGAAGCTCACCAAGGAAGAAGATGATACGGAATCCTTCAAGAACAACCGTGTGCTCATCTCCATCACCGATGGCCGGTTACCCGATGAGCGACCTAACTACGAGTACTTCTCACGGTTGCTCAATGCCGAAAACGACGTGTTTATCAGACCCAAGACGTGCTGGATATTCGTATCATCGCCAAAGATCACCCTCAAGGAGAGACTTGTCGCTTTGGAAGATGGTGCTATGAAGAAGCTGATCACCGGAACCCATCCCGATGGCATATGCTTGACAGAAGAAGACTACCCTCATCTCAACCTCAATGAGGGCAAGGACGGCAAGGACTTACCTCGCCAAGGAGATCGCCCCGTTGTCCTACTACACGAATACACCCGGGCTCTGGCGCAGAAGGAATCGTCTTCCGTCAAGGATATCTCCAGCAAGTGGGATGTCCGCTTCCCCGATCTCCGGCAAAAGCTCACCTCCGCACTCGATGACACCCGGCCGAACGATGAGCGTACGTCCCGATGCGTCGTCGGGCCTTGTGACACTTTCCACTTCGAGACTGTGCTCGATCTGCACTCGACTTCCAAGTTCCCGTCCGGCTCTGACATGAATGGACTTGTTGAGTTTACCATCAGCAGACCTGATCTTCATAATCACAGCTGGCGATCCAGGACATGCGTCATCAAGCCGGAAGAGCTATACATGTCTGGCGAAGACGACATCTGGGACCAGAGCAATCCCATCGATGTTACCTCTTCCCACCGTGCTGGATGCAATGGCTCTAGCCGCTGTGACTGTATCGCACGTGGAAACCGCGATAGCATCTCTATCCCGTTCCCTGCTAGCAGCTGGGCTAACACTTTTATCAAGCTCGCGCCATTCGTCACAGCTGAGCGAGAGTGTAAGGAACGTGAGAGAGCAGCGCGAGATGCGACGTCTATGAACGGTCGGGCTGAGCGTGAAGCTGCTCGGATCAAGAAGGAAAAGGAAGAGACATCATCTCATCTTAAGTCGAAGTTGCCCAGTCCGAAGGACCTCCTCTCTCAAGTTGCCATGTACCAAGAGATTTGGTCAGCACCTCAAGGCGAAGCCGTCGATGTAGCGGGTGATGAAGACCCGGCATCTAAGCGGAGTCGTGGCAAGTGGACACGCAGAGCTGTTATTCTTTGGACGTTTGTGCCTGTTCATGAGAACACGGATGAGAAGGGCAAGACGACAGTTGTGCCTCCGGGTACGAACTGGCGCTTCCTGACGAAGGTTGACCCGACATCTTCTTATCACCAGCAGCAGGCTTACGTCTCTGGTTCACCGAGAGTCGTATCCCGCGGCAATGTCATGAGCCCGAATCCCGGGTATGCACACCACATCAACGCCGTCATGAACGAGAACTTCAGCGCTGCTTACGAGACTGGTCAGACGGGTGCATTCACACTACCGAGTCACCCTCATACTCAAGGGCACCAAAAACCTATCCCTCACCCCCTGCAAACAAGCCATCTCGCGGGCATGAACCAAGTCTTCGAGAGTCTCCCCAACGGACTCGTGACGCCACCTCCCAGCGGGACTCTCTCGAACAACTATCCACACACCTTCGACAGCAACAACATCAACATCGGCCCAAACCACACGCTCCACCATCATCTGAGTTTCATGTCCGACGGCACGAGCGGTTCAAACTCAACCGACCACACACAAGCCAGCTTCCTCGCGGGCCATGATCCCAGTCCGACGGAGAGTTTCCTACCTGGTCTCGATGTCCCGGATTATATCCCTGATTTCCACGCCGCGCAATCCGCTGATGCTCTCGGTGATCTGACACATCGATACATGGATGCCGGTCACGGCGTAGCAGATGCGAGTTGGGTTGATGCTCCCACGGTCTCGAGCGCAGCAGAACCACACTGGGCCGCTATCGCCGCAGCTGCTGCTGCCGTCGCGAACCATCCCCAGCATCACGGCGATACCAACGTCAACACACAAACCGGCCTCGCCACGGCAGAAAACCAAGACTCATGGAGCGCATGGCAAGCCGCCGAACTCAACTGCATGGCCGCACCCAGCTACAGCCGTCGCACATCCGACAGTCTCTGGGACGAAGGGTCCCCAGAGATCCCCGAGAACGAGACAGCGACGTTCTCACTCAGTACGGGACTCACACCACTCCGGAACCACAGCCTTCCGCACTTGCATATCCCGACGTTGACCTCGCATCCCTCGCCGGCACTTACGAGTCGGAAGAGATCGCGGACGGAGAGTATTGGACTTGATGCGGATGATGAGGAACATCGGGATCAGTTCCCTGCGCATTCGATCCGGAAGCTGGCGCATCATCCTGCGAGTTTGGGGTTTGGGGTTAAGGTCGAGGAGCAGGCGCCTGAGGGCGGGAGTTATTTGTGATGACAACACGTCTTTGATTGATTTGATTTGGGGAGTTGTAACGCTACTGTAATGCATTATGTGGTCTGGATTCTTGTTTCGTTTTTGTTATCGACGTAATGGTCATCATAATGGGTGGTTTGGCGGGTGTATTCTTTTGAGTTAGGAGTTGAGTTGGTGTAGGATGGTGTAAGGATAGGCGGTTTTCTTCACTTTGATACACGATTGGGACTCGTAAAAGGATGGATTGAATCGGCTGGCTAAGTTGTTTACGCGCCAACGCTGGATAACATTGTCACTTCGTTTTGCATGGTTGAATTTCTGTTATTGGGATACCTGGATATTTGAGTATCGGTAGACTTGACAGTTGAATACAAGGAGTCAAATCACAACTTTTGAAGCGACAGTGAACATCATGATAACCAACCGACCCTCACAACCGTCCACATCAGAACACACACCAAAAAGTCAATCCACCCATCTCATCGTCTCTATCACGCACAGTATGCGATCCTCCACACGGTACAATCCCACGTGCAAGAAATGCCGCACACTAACGAGAGTCGAGACCATCAGTGGAGATATGTAGATCCATCCAGTCCAAAAAAAAAGTCCAAAAAAACAACCGACTCATAACAAATTGGTACTGAGGAATTGAACCCAACCCGATTTGAACGGATGACCTTCTGGATGCTGTTTCCAAGCGTTGGCTGGAATCAGATGCTCTACCGCTGAGCTATGGGTCCCAGTTTGCTGTGAGCTGGTTGTTGAGGACACTACGTCTTGGAGTCGTTTATATCTGTGGATCGAACGATGTATTTCACATGTCATTGCTATGAGTGATTTATCCTCCTATCTCATACGTGTCCTCGTCGTCGCTATACAACCCGTGAATGCCCCCAAATGATATCTACCCAGCAGCAACATGCACCTCCGTCCTCCCCGTCCCCGTCCCCTGATCCTTCACATACGCCAAATCCAACCTCCCATCCCGATTCCAATCGACCAAACTCCAAACCCCATTCTGCTCCTCCCCAAACACACTCCCGCCCTCAAAGACCCTCGTCCGATACCCCGACGCCTGCGACGCAACATGCACCTCCACACTCCCCGTCCCCGTATTCACATCCTTGATATACACCAAATCAGCGGCTCCCGCGCCCGAATACGGCGCCAAGTACCAGAACCCGTTGTCCTCGCTCACGAACGTAGTCCCCGTCTGCAGGATGAACTGCGTGTACCCGCTCGCGCCGGAGGCTACGTGGACTTCGACCGTTCCGGTCCCTGTGTTGCTGACTTTGATGTAGATTAAATCCAAGTATCCGTCCCGGTTCCAGTCGTAGAGGGACCAGTACCCATTATCCTCATTCGCGAACACTGTCGCTGTTTCCTGGATACGGGTCCGATAGTTCGAGGCGCCGGAGGCGATGTGCACTTCGACGTGGCCCGAGGGCGTGTTGGCTGTTTTTATGAATGCGAGGTCGGGCAGGGCGCTGTTGCGCGAGGGGACGAGGAGCCAGGTCCCGTCGGTTTCTTCGGCGAAAGTTGTGCCGGATTCGAAGATGCGGGTTTGGTAGTTTGAGCTTGCGGAGGCGATGTGTACTTCTACGGAGTTTGTGCCTGTGAGGCTGGTTTTTATGTATGCGAGGTCTGGCAGGCCGGAGCGGGTTGCGCTGGGGAGAAGGTCAGTCTTGTTTGTGAGTGAGGTGAGGGGATGGGGTTGATGCTTACTCGATCAATTGCCATACGCCGTTGTCTTCTTGGTAGAATGTCGTCCCGGTGTCGAGGATGCGCTGCTGGTAGGGTGCCTGGCGGGCGTTGAGAGCTGCTCCGAATACAGGGTTCGCGAAGTAGAGAGTCGAGAGACCTCCTGCGTAGGAGAGGAATTGCGTTGGGACGACCATGTTGGATGTTGTCGTAGCCGTTGAAGAACTGGACGTCTTGACTAATTGTTGATTGAGTGCATCGCGGGCGAAGACGATGCTCTTATAGACTTCTGAAGCGCTATGCTTCTCGGGTTCATTGGTATCAACCGATTCATCGTCGTATATCGAACCAATCCGAACCCGCGCCTCAACGAGACCACAATGGTTCGCACTGCAGCTTCACTCATTCCTGGTCCAGAACGCAGTCGCAGTAAGCAACCAGACATAATTCGATGACAATTCCAGTTCTCAAGGAATCGCGTCGCGTGACTGCTGCATACATCAAGACCTACAGTACAGCCAGCCAGCCTCTGAACGGGGTCCAGATCACAGCCGTTAAGACAGAGCTGCCGTTGTGGTCGAGTGCGCATGCTGGTCGACGTGACACGGCATGCAGCTTACATGCGAGGCGCAGGAGCTGAAGGTTATTTGCACGACGAGACATGGAGTGTCTGTTGTTGATAGGGAGTCGTGGGACGAATGTTGTGAGTCGTTACTATGAGGGTGATAACGAACAGTGGTAAGTGTGATATCTCTTGAAGAGTTGGCACAAATTCTGTAGAGGACATGAACAAAACGGAATCAACATGAAGAGGCAAAGCAAGATATCTGAAGGCCTCGTGAAGAGAGCTCCCCATCATCAGTACCGTTGAAGTCCTTGACGTTATGTAAAAATTACATGTGAAAATGAGGTTGGTCGGGAGGCTTGCAGGGCACCATCCAAGGGACCTACCGAGTTGTGTCGCATTTAGGTCGTCAATTCGGAAAGCGATGTTCACATCACGGCATATACAGCTATGTCTTACCCAGCTCAGTTCCTCCGAGCTTATCCTGCCGTTTTGCGCCATGCAGATGCTCGGGATGCGGTACTCAAAACCGCAGACACCGCAACGGAGGCAATCCCGCAGGATGTCATTTTCCCATGAGATGGTCTTCTCACGGGGTAACTTGGAATCTTTTTCTTGTGTGCATCTACCCCGCAGACGTTTCCCTCCAGGTGCTTCGAGCTGACAGGATCGTCAGTGCTTTGCTCCGTATGGACGAATGTAACGGTAGGACTTCTTGTTCTAGAAGCATGGCATAGCAACATAGTGTACCGCGCATGTGAAATCTACGGATCACCGTTCAGGGCTGCAACGGTGCCGGTACGCTTAGGCGTTTAGATGTCCCGCTGCCCGTCTTACGGCTTTGCTTTAGATCAGACAACTGCCGACTCATCCGTTCAATTTTGGCATGTGTATGGCCTGACAAGACGTAGGAACCTGCTTTGCGATGACCTGGTGGATGCCTGGTCACTTCGGCTCGATGTTGATCACCGTTTCCCCATCATGATCGAGTTCCTGGACTTGAAGGTCATCAATCAACGTCGCATTGGACGCCAACTTCATCTTGAAGCTTTGAGACTTATCCCGGACATGGAGCCTTCTTGAATTTCGACGAATTCTCTCTGCTCTCAATTCTTCTGGCGCTCACTCTCTCCCATCATATCAAAATGAAGTTAGCACAATCTTCTCGTTTCTGTCATTTTGAATTTTCTGTCCGTGTTCAATTCAAGGCATAGTGGCAAGCCAGATCAGATGACAGATATTTGATGGCATCCGATGTCGCCATGGTCATATCGACTTCATGGGCAAGAAAGACAGACAACACGTCTCAGATGTGACGAAGTGGTACTCGGGTTGATACTCCGTTCAAAGTCTGCAGAGACTTATTACGGTCTCTATTCCATGCCTATTGGCACTCCGGGATCCGGGCTGGATCAGTCGTGTCCGCGCCATCATCGCGATGGTCTTAATTGGTGCCGATTCATTAGATCGCACCTGTGCCGACTTGACGAGACTGCAGGATCCTATGATGGCGACATGTGTCAACTAGTGGTTCTGATATTTGGTTTCGGAAAAATGTCTGTCGAAGGAAGCGTTCATCATGGACCGAACTTCATGCGAACATGTTCTTCCCTGGGATAGTTCGCCTGTAAGGACCATGTGCTCGCCTAAGCATTTCCAGTTGTCTCCAGATTCTTCATCGTTGGACTACGCTGTTCGGCAAGGAAGTCATGACTTATTTCAAAAGGATGTCTCCAACCGCAGGTCTAACGATTGCATGGGACTCCAATGAGACCGAGCGGGGAATGAATCACTGAAACATCTCCAGCAAAATCGAACGAAATGCGTGGCAAGAGATCGTAACCCGCATGAACAACTTCGGATAAGAGCTGCAGTTCAGTCTCGACAGTGACGTTCGCTCCCATTTTCATCTCAGACGCGATGACGTCCTCATGTCACAGATCTGAGATCTGGTTGAGACATGATAGGTAACGCTAGGACGCGCTGGCTGTGAGTCAGAGTCAGAGCCCAATCGGGAGGCTTCTAGGTGTTTGGTGATTGCACACCATTTCGTCTCTTCGTTTTGTTTCGGCTTCGTAGACTTCAGATGATACTGCGATCTGATCTGACTTCTCATCAGTGCGTCGAGTAGACGTTTCTGAGACAATGTGGGAGGGGGCGGAACTCTTCACAGCAAACAATGCTGTGGACTGACGACCTATCATCTCGCTGTGGGCCGATGCTATGGAGTCATCTGGTTCTTGATTTCAAAAAAGTCATTGTCCCTGCCAGTTGAACAGAACATTTCGACAAAAAAAGAAGCAAGAACAAAAGAGTGAATGAAAAGAATGCAAAAAGAAGATGCCCACTAGCGGAATCGAACCGCTGATCTTGTCATGACATCTAGTTGGTACTAGTGACACGCTATACCACTTAGCCAAGCGGGCAGAAGAACCCATCACGTGATGGGGTGCTGTTGGAGATCTGTTTCTGTAAAACGGCACTTAACCGCGCAGGCCGATTAACTTAACTTTCATCTACTTTTTAGCGCGATCTTAAAAATAGAAGGAGCTACGGAACATATGTTTATCGATAATGCAGTCAGTGCGAGATCTTTTGTCTCCGGTGTCGTACAGGATCGGGCAAGATCTGTGGTACCGAAGCTTTGGAAGGGAAAGTTTTAAGACATTCGAAAGTTCACGCGATAATGCGGGCGTCTATTCTTATCTGTGCATGTCGATCGGAGATAAAAAAGTAGGCGACAAACAGAACGGAGCTGATAGCTATGCGCTTGTGCGACCGTCTGCGGTTGATTGCGCCAGCCATCTTGGTACTTTTGCGCAGCATCCCTACTCGGCAAACATACAGAATAGAACTCGTATCTACTGGGATTTAGAGGCATGGCATAAGTGTAGAATTACTACTACTATGTGGTGTAAATCGTGCGGGATAGAAATGTCTATTTGCTGGCAGCGAGGAAGTCTGATACTATCAGTCATTTTGAAACTCGAACAGTCATGGCGGTACGACGACTTGGCAAAGACAGTGAGATGGAAAAACGAATTTTCAGATGTAAACCAGTCATTGCATCTGTGACTGTCATACGCATCGCGCAGAGTATCATCCCAACCTGCAAGCAAACATCTAATGCTTCCATGGCCGGGACTCGAGACTGATTTATACTACGATGGGGCAGAAGGATTGCGACGCTACAGAATGCGGACTACACATCTCAAGTTTACTGCTGCTGTAACACATGAAGGGAAAACAACAAGAATAACTTGCTCTTATCGTCACTGAAGTAAATAAAGTACTGACAGATCCATGTTGCTGTCGTGACGTAGGCGCGCGCCTGTGGTCGTTGAAATAGGTGGTACTTACCCAGAGAGGTAGGTATATCGAGTCCTGTAATACCGAGTCCAGGCGGTCAGGGAGTGCCGGTAGGGGATTATTCCACCCACTTCCGACGCCGGATCGTAGGGCTACATGATGGCCATGGCATGTGGTCGTCGAAATAGCCGCCACGATATCGATAACAGCCATGTGTTGGTACATCGGTGTGGCCTCGTCTGCGCACGCAGGTTACGGATCGAGTATTTGATGGGCAATGGTTGGCGGATAAGAGGGAGTGTCTGAGAAAGTGGGCGGCATCCGGGGATTTCAGTGGCTCGAATGGGGTACAGCAGAAGGGTAAAAGTGGAGCCTCTGCAGGTACGAACTACAATGTACATTACGTGGACACCACCAAGCGTGTGCCGAGGTGGGGACCCTGGGGTGTACTTTTTATAGAAGCTCGGCTCCATGGGGATACTTGCGATGCGCTTGTAGGCAGGTACCTGTCGTGGTCACTGTGTGCGATATGACAGTATCTTAGTAGTCTGGGTACAGAGACTGGACAGTTGCACTGTACAGCGGGGTACTCTTGCCCTCTTGACAGGTACCGCCCACATGCACAGGCTCTCATCATCCCTGCAAGCCGTTGCACCTTGGGGACCTCACAGCCAATCAGCGTCCCCGGCAGTTCTGAATTGGGTTGATCAGGCACGCTAGCGGGGGTACGTACCTCGCACCTTCCTTTACATTCGTGCTGCGCAGACAGACTTACACCTACAGAACTTCTTCGAGTCCCGAAGTGCGAACCGGAATTCTTCCCTTTCTTTTCCTCAACCACTTTTTTCGAGAGAACACGTTCGCATCGATCACAACGCCTTGTGCATGGTTACAGATCTGTCCGAACTCTCCCGTCCAACGCTGTTCTCTGGACCCTCCTTTGCGCTGTCATCACCGCCTAGAGCCGTACTGGTTCTGGGTCGCCGGCAAAGCACACCTGGTCCGCAAAGCGCCGACAGCTCGCCGTCGCCGACCTGCGACGTCGCCGCCAAGAAAGGACGCGTCAAGGTATCAACACCAAGAAGGTGGTTCACCACATCACCCCCGTCCATCAAAGGATTGGTCTAGTTCATTCCGGTAAGTGCGCGCTCATCCACTAATGCACAAAATCATTCACGGCCCTTTTCCTACTCGTCCCTTTCTCCTCCTGCCTTCATGCGGCTCTTCCTCTTCTTCTTCCCTTGCACACCCTCCACCTTTGAGTTCCATCGCCTTTCATCAATCCATCACCTTTCAGCCTCTTGCATCTATATCCGTTCCTCCTACGCCCATCGAGCTGGACTCGACAAAGACTTCCCTTGTCTATCACGCGAGCTCTTTGCGTGCTTCTCTTGTCTGCTTCGTTTGCCACGCGAGTCTGGACTCGCACAAAGAAGCAGATCTTGAGATTCCGGGCCATTCAAATACAGCCAGCCTGACTCCCCCAACGCTGCACGACCCGCCCTCCGCAAACACTCCTTGATACTAGCTTTCCGTTTTACTTCTTTCCACGGCGTTACAGCCTCTTCTTCGTGCTCTCTTCGAACTATATAATTAACTTTTGACTCAAGCTCGATCTCAATCTGAATTCTCGGCAAGACCCAATTCAGACTCCGGAATCAAGACCTTCCTTTCCAAATCCCCCCTTCCCATTCTCATCTCTCGCCGGTCGAGACACTATCAATTACAAACATTCTTTTTCGACATTCCTATCGTCGATATCACTATCAAGATGAAGCCAGTCTTCAAATCCTCCGCCGCCGCACTCGTTGTGCTGGCCGCCGCCCCGGTCACCCTGGCTCACACCTGGGTCGAATTCCTTTACCGGATCAACGATGCCGGCACCTTCACTGGCGAGACGGGCTATCCCATCGGATACGTCCCACGTGCTCAGGGCGTCCCCGACGATGTCCACCAGAACAAGATCCTGGATACGTCCACGAACCCGGTCATCTGCAAGCCAATGGGCAGCAGTGACTACACCAAGTATCCGCCTCTTAAGGCTTCTCCTGGTGACTACGTCGCCATGCAGTACCAAGAGAACGGTCACGTCACCCAGCCGGATCTGACCGTCCGTCCCTACCGCGGTGGCAATGTCTACGTCTATGGCACCCTTGATCACAAGGACACCGACGGTATCAATGACGTCCTGGACTCTTGGACCGTCGACGGCTCTGGCGGCAACCAGAAGGGTAGACTTCTTGCTACCCACTACTTTGACGATCTCCAGTGCTTCCAGGACAACCCTGGCAACAAGATTGCCCAGGATCGAAGTGCCAAGTATGGCGTGAAGGAACTCTTCTGCCAGACGGACCTTCAGCTCCCCGCTGACCTGCCAACCACGGGCATGTACACCCTGATGTGGATCTGGGACTGGCCTCAGATCCTGAGTGACACTCGCAACGTCACCGAGATCTACAGCACCTGCGCCCAGATCGACCTCTCTGGCCCGGCCAATAAGAACAAGTCCAAGGCCCCCGTCGTCGCAGCTGGCGGAAACATCCAGAGCGCTGCCATTCAGTCTCAGGTTAAGGACCTCGTCGAGGCGACTGCTCTCGGTGTCGGCACCCACAGCCCGGCCCCCGTCGCTCAGACTACCGGCATGCTCCCGCCCATCATCACGGCTCCCATGACCGAGGCCACTATGCCTGCCCAGACGACCAGTGACAACAAGGTTAAGACCGTCACTGTCACCGCGGCTCCGCAGACCGTCACGCAGCTCGAGACCGTCGTTATGAACGTCGGTGCCGGTGGTAGCGCGACGACTTTCACGGAGAGTGGCACTGCTGCCTTCCCCACCAGCATCGTTCCGGTTACCAGCGTCCAGGGCTTCCTCAAGGCGCGTGCCCTTCGGGCTACTGGCCATGCTCGTCGCGAGTATCGCCCCGATGTTGAGTAATTGGTTTCTGTGTGTGTCGTGGCGTGGCAAGGGTTTTAATTTGGCGGAATGGACGTAATGACGAGATTTTTTTTCCTGGTACATAGTTTGTTGTCATTAGTTGTCCAGAGGACCTATTTTCCCCCTTTGTTGCCCCCTCCTTTTCCTCCCCCTCCTAGATTGGACCAAACCCAACCAATGTTCTTCGCTGATTCCGCGGGACATAAGCTCCATTCATTCATTGCTCGGCTGGCTCACTTCTGGGAGGAGGGTTTTTCCATGGATGGAAGATACATACAGCACGCCAAAATACATACCCCGGGGATTTCATTGGGAGGTATGAATGTATGTATGGTACCTAGGTGAAGGCGTTTGGGGCGAAGTTTTTCAGATGTGGGACAAAGGGTCCCAGGCTTTGTACTAGCAGTTGCAGCAATAAATGAACGAGATACGAAAACCACGTTTTGATGATTTATGAACGTTTGTCTTTTTCCTCCTCGTGCTTTGTTTGGGGGGTTTAGAATACAACTTGTCCGCTGGGACATACGTGAGATGGTTGACTGATAACAATATTCGTGAAGAGTAGTGATGTTTTCTTCTGACTTGACGACGATGTGATCCCCATCATTTGGCTTCGGCTAGAAAGACAAGGTGATCTGCCTCAAGCAGCCAAAGCCATAATCTCGTTCTAGGCTACCCTTCAGACAGCCGACTCCTTTGAAAGTCCGTACCTTGCAGATAAATCTCGCTGGCAGTCTCATTTCGGTACACACCACCTCTTCTTCCTCGATCGGTTGACCGTATTGCTCAGCTCGCGCGAGATGCCATCTTCTTCTCTTTTGTCAATATATACCTAAATATTCCGTCATATATAGAAACAGCACGACACGACCGGATGTCTCAGCGGTAAAAGTCATGGTACTAGCACAATAGCACTAATACTGAGCCCACCGGCCCGAAACGCCTCATGCTCAAGGGTTTTGTTGAAGGCGAGATGTTGTTATCGAATATATATCCAAGGTCCATGCCAATCACTTCGAGCGTCGACTTCTGTTGATATATTAGTTAACCATGGGATAGCAAAGATGGGAGGGACGCACGACTTTAATATATGTGCTGACTGAGCCACTGTGTCTGCTTGACGATGTTCGCTTCGCGTTTCGAAGACGATGGCACCGCCGACGAGGTGTCGCAGTTTCGCAAAAGACACAGATAGATCTCCCGGAGATTGGTCCCGTCCCAACAACGAGAGTCTACATCGATCGCAAGGATCGCAAAATCCACAACCGGTGTCTCCGATCCCCGCAAACGCGCCACAATGCGACGCCGGAATCAGCGGTCGGCATGAGTCCAATCGTGAATGGCTTGGGACGCTTTGGCTGGTGTTGGAATCCACGCGATTCTTCGATGAAGACGGCCTCTATATAGTAAGTGCTGATAGGGCCTTGTAAAACGGCGCGGTGGAATGGATAAAATGGAAAGAATCCCGGTGAGGGAAGAGAGGAAAGGAGAGACCCTAAGGTGTGAGAATGGATATGATTATATGCAGGGCTGAAGTCAGTTCACCGAGTGCCATTCGGCGCGTAGCGAAGCTGTCTGACTGCTGGCCGGTCAAATACCAGGGCACAGATAGCGCCATTTGGTCGGCTTCTTGGGAGGCCGATCTTCGATGATACCGTACGCGACGGACACTCCGTCGCAGGCAGTTTGCCGGGCTATACGTCGCCGTTCGTCGTGCACGACGACGGTGGATTCGGGGTTGCGATTGGTCTATATATATAGGTAGATCCGCCAGGTCTTGTTGCGGATGGCAATAAGAGCCAGAAGTCCCATGTATGTCCTGATTCTTGTCCTGATTTGGGACGTGAATTGACGGACAGATAACGCGTGAAGGAATTCTGGATGAGTTTTCCCAAGACACACACGGACGCCTTTTCCTGAAGCTTTGTTGCTCGATATATATGCGCCACCCTCTCGAGAGAGAGTAAACGTGCTGCTTATAATTTGTGGCTGCCTGATAAGAAGAATGCGACCTCTCGACACAACCACCCCATTGGCGGACGTGAAGGCGTCGCTTGCGCATTTTTCATAGCCGTGGAAGCCACACGCGTACGTCAACCGTATGGTGTTGTTGTGTTGGTAAATATAGCCGCCACTGTTCTCGACAAGAATGTAGGGAGCGATGTGTGTGGCGATGCAAGAGCGAGATCTGATGTAATCTAGCTTGCCCGCAAATGATCGGTATATAAGCGGACAAGACAACAGTGTTCCATCTCTGTCGAGGGCACAGGATGGAGTACGAAAGCACCAGAGTACCACATGTTCGTGAGTTGGATAGGCGAAGAGCAGCACGAACCCCCATCGATCGGATCTGTTCATTGCGAGAAACGCACGCGCACGACGTTTACTTGGAGTTCGACATTCACCCGTACAGTCAAATTGGTGCGTGTTAGACAGGAAAGCACAGCACAACTGATAATGAAGGCAGCAAGCAGCCACGACGATACCGGGAACGGAAGCAAAAACCCCGTCACGTCTCGTATGGGGAAGATTTGCAGGTGTTTCGTTCTGTTGGGAACTTTCCAAACGCCCTTGCCTGTTCCGCTGCCTGCCATCTTCATACACCTAGATGAGATCGCGCATATAAAAAGGAAAAGGCCGTGAAACCGCCTATGAACTCATTCCATGCCTGTGATATACCTTTTCCAGAACGCCACGACCGCAGGGTATGGAAGCGTTGTTTCCAGTGCTGGTTAGAGTGGCAGCGGCCTCCACAAGCAGCAGAAACACCGACCTCAACATTCGTATGTGCAGGCCATCTGGGAACATGGGGTCACGCTGCTTGTCCTTTCGCTTTCACTCTGGGTCTTTTTGCCGGGGCCTCGAAAACATCAAGAACCCTTGACTGCCTCCAGGTGGCGACGCTCCGATCATGGTCCAGATGCCAGCATGAAAGCCAGCATGAGATATGGGTGAAGGTGCTTTGGGACTAGACGGGATTCTAAGGCCTCCTGCCTCGATATCGCCGTCCAATGTTGCCAGATGACAATCTCGTAATGAACTCCTTAGCCAGGTTCACTTCTTTGGGGATGTCCAATGTTTCTCTTGACCGGGAGCCTTCGTGGAGGCTTTCTGAGTCTTTCTTGGTCAAAAGCAAACCGATATGATATATAATAGGCCTTCGCGGGGGTAAGTAGAAGACGTGGAAGAGACGCACTTGACGTGTTGAAACGAGGAATTCTCGCTATTTTAATACATGAATATTCATTCTAGACAGGCCCATTTATGTGTTTGATTCCACCGATCATACGAATCCCTTCATGAAACAACGCCGGCATGAGATATTTCGTACGGTGACCTTCACCATCTCGCTCTCTAGAAAACAAAAGCAAACTCGGCAGCATGGTATCACCAGCACATCCAACAGCGCAATCATGCCATTTTTCGAAACAACAAATCGTCACATCAGACATTCTATGTGTCTTGTGTTCTTTCTCTTTTCATGCAAACGCTCCCACAAGTGCCATGAGCAATGCGCCAGCAAACACCGCCAAACCTGCATTTCGCCTCCTTTTTCCCTTTAGGGTCTTGTAACTCTTTTCCGCGAGGAAGTCTTCGGCTAGCAACTGCACTAAGCCGGCAAACAGTAGCAGGCCGCTCGAAACAGCATTCATGATGCCCACTACCAACAAACCGGCCTGGCTCTTCGGATCGTACAGGGTGTGCACGGCTAGACCGATTGCTTGTCCTAGGGGAGTGGTAACGCCGTAGGCAAGCACCATGAGCCAGGGGCGGGCCGATGAGCGTGGAAACTGAATCGCCGCAATTCGCGAACCAAGCGCCAAACCCTCAAACGTCTGATGGAAAGCAATGGCTGTCAGGAAAACCACAAAGGGAGGACCCGTCGCAACTGATACAGCCATTCCAATAAAAACGCTGTGAAACAGGATACCGGCCTCGAGCAACATGCACTGTAACATTCGTCTCTTCTGTTCTTCAGGGGTCAGGGGCTCCTGGGATAGTCCGGCTTCTGAGTTATTCCTCTGGCGGTTTGCATGGGCGAGCGGTCGCGTGTCGTCATTGATAGCGGGATCGAGCTCGTTCAAGTTCAACTCTAGATCATCATCCGCATCATCGTCATCATTATGCGCATCCTTAATCGGGGCAAATGATTTGTTTTGCCCATTCTGTGGCGTGTCCGAAAATGGGTTCACATCGGCCATAAGTCCGCGACTTGCGCCTGCATCGTTGCGCGCAATGTTTGCCGCGCTTCCACCATCTGTCTGGGGCTTGACATGCGCTATATCGTCACCTTCCTCATCTTCCTCGTCCCAGCCATGGTTATGTGCGTGTGAATGGCCGGCGCCCCTTGTTGTCAAGTAGGATTCCATCATGACTACGGTAAGCGCGGATATCATGGCAATAAGACCGGCGGTGGGTGTATATTTGGTGGTAAAAAAAGACGGTAGGCATGCATCTGTAAGGGATACAAAAGCGGTCGGCAGGAGATGGACAAAGGCCGTAGCGATGAGGACGCCGGTGCCGAAATGTTGGCTCAGGAAGATGATGGTACTCGCGCGACGATTCTTCGTAGCACTCTGGTGGGAGAATAAGGGAAAACCGCAGGCTGTTTCATCTTGATATTAGGGTTGTGTTCTCGTTTGGAGTCGACATGCGAACTTACACAGCAAGCTGAGCGCGAGAATCAGGAGGAGGGCGAAGACATGTAAGGGCGTGTCGTATGCGCCCCGATCTCCAGAACCACAGACAGGCTTCTCGGAGATGATACTGTTGTTGTCTTGCCTTCTCTCCAGCTCGGCGCGGAGGAAATCGCTTGGGATGGACGACCAGGGAACATCTACAACGACCGGATTAGTTTCTCTCTCATAGGCTGAATGTACCTTTACAGACAAAAAGAGGTAGTATCGAGATGCTTACCATGCAGAAGATCGGGTGCTCCCATGGCGGCGGTAGACGAAGCACGCACTTTCGAGTTTGACTGGGTATACTATCAATATCATATGCGATGCGAAAGACGAAAAGGCAGCATCGTTGCGTTGCGTGCGGTCAAATGGAGGCCTGAAGATCAAACAACGACAGGCACGAGTTTCTGGCTTGTTTGATCATACGAAGTTTCAGGAGGACATGTCATCAATTGGCTGGCTGGCTGGGTATTACACGGGTAAGGCTGCTAAGGTAGGAATCAGGATGCACGGAATACGCAGTCTGATGTAAATTGAACGGACGCAGGTCGGCCTGAGGTGGGCGAGGTGGGTTTCAAAGGTCGTGACTGTCACATCATCCATCCATCCATCCATTCCCCCGCCTTACTCGCACGTAATGTTGCTGCAACGGGAAAGTGGTGATCTAACCAGAGAAGGAACTTGTTCTTGCGCATTTTGAAGCCACTAATCCCCTTCAGGCAGGTTGGGTAGCGAGTGCGCGCGAACCTCATTCGCAACCGCAGTTCGCAGCATTCCGTACGTAGCGCTTACATATGTAGGTAATTCGTAGGCAGGTAATTTCTAATCCGTACGCAACTGAATCCGTGCCTAGATATTTTGCGCCGACGCTACGGAATTACCTCCGAGGTCAGGAACGCGTGTGTTTTCCGTATGTGCGGTTCAGCTAAGGGACGCTACAGTACGTAATACAGTAAATCTTCGATCAACACCGTGATTGACACGGACTAGCGTAATACAGTGTATAGCACGTAATTCGTACTGTACTAAGGGTGTCCAGAACTTGGAAGTTGCAGGCTCCAGACTCCAGACTCCAGCTCTTCATCTCACTCGAACTCATGCTGAGACGGAGAACACCTGGTCATAGAGAGATTATCTCAGTCTCCTAAATGAGGGAGCACCGTCTTACTCACCTTAACTTGTGATCTCGCTTGCTCCTCAAGCAAGGGTTTTAAGACCTTGAATTATGCCTCACGACCGGCAGCAGCAGCAGCACTTGTTGGCATGAAGGGCGATTCCATTCTCGACGGTTGTTATAGCATCGATCCTTAGAACCGGCTATGAAGGCGCGAGCAGCTAGGCTACCTCTAATGAGACAGCTACCACAAGAGTGGACATATCCAGCGTCTCAAGGCGTTCGAAATGAACGAAGGGATTCCTTGATGCCCCAATCATGGAGGTAATCTACTCATACGAAACGAAACGAAATGGAAGGCCAGATCTGAGAAGATTTGAGCTTTCTGTTCTGATGCCTGATGGACTAGATAGTCATATGTGTGGACTATCTCATGATCAGTATCTCCCGAGGTGACGCTCGCTTCCCCTTCTTCAACAAAGGTGACCGGCGCGTTTCTTAGGGGGTGTGAGAACCTTCATCGGTCAATATTGCATTTATCCGCCGTCTTCAACAGGTAATATCTGAAATCTGACGAGAATGAAGTGTTTATGAAGACTCGCCGTTCGGTTATGGCTCCGGTGCTCATCAACAAACGAGCTAAATGTCGAAAGCCAGTCGTTTTAAACGACATTCAAACCCACATTGGGGAAAAAGGAATGAAAAGAGTGAGAACAAGTTATAAGCTGATTCATCTGGCATTCAACCCCATGAGAGACCAGATCTCGACCCGGCAGGCGCGCAAAGAACTACCTACACAGGAATCACGTTCCTTCGCCGGTCCTCCGGAGCTATTGTCGGTCCAGCTACGGATGGGTAACACGTGTTTCTCCCTCCGTTCATCACACTTATGCATGGGCTAGATCCCGACTTCAGCATTTTCATCGTGATTAACTACATAGTCAGCTGGCTGCTTATGTGGCTCGGATATTCCGCTCTCTTCTCACGTGGGTGTCGTGTACTACACGCCCCGACCGGCCGGGCGAATTTAGAGAGCACCCGATGCCACTTCGGCTCAATGTCTCAAAGCCAGCGGCTCGACATTTTCCGAAAAAGGAGCCGACGAGGCTTTTCGCGTGCGGCACGTTACCCTCCGAGCTGGTGGTTCATCGCCCTTCTTCGCTTTCGACGCTGACCTGGAGCTTCGTCGGGCAAAGGCAGCAGCGCCGGGAACATGACAGACGCTGAGACAATTAAGTCGTGTCCAAGCTAACAAGCATCGCCACATTGCCGCTAGGAGACTCGGAACACATGTCGGTAGCATGGTCTGGTAATGCGAACCACGATGGCGCTCTACGAGATAGGCCTGCACTCCAATGGCTTTGGATTTTGAAGCAACAAGCCAAAACGGATCTCGGCAGTCCATGAAATGCTGATGTTTCCTGTTCGAGACGAGGCATTCGATTCTCAGATATCAGTTCAATTCGGAGTCTCTGGGTACCCACAGTCTTGGGCGAAACTGTCGTTGCCGGCCTGGAATATGATACCTAGTACCGATGACGAGATGGGCAAGAAGCACTTTTTACGGGGTTAAAGTACGAGCGCACTACACGTCATTTTCCACGCCGCAATATCTCACACCGTCTCTCAACTGCCATTTCATCCTTTATCTCGCATACTCATGAGCCGTACTTGTGGAGGATCTGTCGAGTTTCATCTATCACCAGGGGATGATTGACAGTTTTCGATACAGCTCTTCTCAGAATTGCAGAGATGATGCACAGCAGACGATGGCAGTTCTTACGGCGGTGGTTTTACTGTCAACAGTCGACCCGCGAGTTCTAGTAAACATGGGCTTTTCTGCTCTCTGTTTTATCAACTTGTCTCAATCCGATATACGTCACATACCTGGGTGTTTGAGTGGACGGTAGGAATTGCATAGCGTAGGGCGTTGGTATTGGTAGTTGGTTCAATAGTTCAACGTGAGGAGGCCATCTTCACCTTACTTGGACATGAACCCCAACTACGCCTTCTAACCCTAGCCTAACTCGTATTAGGTGACAGTGGAGTGCGTGTCTTCATCACATTAGCTGTGTATGACAGCCGTTGCATGGCGACTTCAAAACACGAGGATTTGGCAAAGTCTGAAGTCCGCACTGCCTCATACCGGTTTGCAGCTCTGGCACGTCCCTCTATTCAGACTGGCTCATAACGAAAGTATTATGAGAGAAAAACCTCAAGGTCAACACATTGGCAACGCCAACGGTGAGATCTGTGACAAGAACTCACTTATATTCGCCACGGGAATGAGTTTAGGAGCATCATGATCACCGATTACCTTCCTAATGCGAGGGTTTTCCCGAGTTACAACACCATGAAGAAAGAGTATCTCGCTTCTTAGCACACACCTACTCCTCCTGGTGGCTGACGCCTCGTGTGGAAGATCCTCGGTGGACTCCAGAGCACGACGATCCGGAGTCATCCGAACCCCCAAGTGATCCAAGCATTCAGGGGATATCGCGGAACCTACCACGGGTTCACGAATTCAAGGCAGTCGATTTTTGTGATTCTTTGCGGTATCACGAAAGTACCAGAGTTGCCATGGCCGCCTCCGTCCGGACCAACTACCGTTTTGGTATCTTGATTATTGAACATTCACGTTGCCAAGAACATGATGAGAAAGACGCCGACGCCAGACCGTCACTTATCACGGCCTTACCTTGGTGCTTGGCCTTTCTGATTGGCTCTTTCGAGCTTAGACACTCTTTAGAGATCTCGGGATGAGTCTGACTAGCGATATTTTTGCTCAGATGTTTGGGTATTCGGCAACCCGTGGCTGCCTACCTCACACGCAATGGCATGGCAGGCATCGTGTAACGTCATCGCCTGCCAACGAACGTCATGGGGGATTGAGACTCGATCAAGTCTATATAAGGAGGACGTGTTTGCTTCTTCGACGAGAGCATGATCTTGCTATCATCACTCGCACCTCACAAGTTACTGTTCAAGATGCGTTACCTCTCCAGCTTGGCTCTCTTCCTCGGAGCTCTGCTCCCCGCTGCGCTTGCTGCTCCTGCGACCAGCCAGCCCACGACCCCCGAATATATTCCCAACAAGTACATCGTCACTTTGACGGAAGGGGCCAGCACGGCCGAGTTCGAGGACCATGTGAACTGGGTCCGTGATGTGCACGCTCGAAGCTTGAACCGCCGCGACTTGGCCGGCGTTGAGAAGACGTACAGTATCAAGGACTTCAACGCTTATGCCGTTGAGATGGACGAAGAGACTCTCGAGCAGATCAAGGCCAACCCACTGGTATACTATAGCAACTCCTTTTGGACATGATCATCTACTAACTTCGACTCAAGGTTGCTCACGTCGAGCAAGACCAAATCTGGCATCTCTCCGACGAGGTACACGATCTCTCTGACAGAGCATTGGTCACGCAGAGCGGCTCTACCTGGGGTTTGGGAACAATCTCGCACAGAAACTTTGGTAGTAAAAGCTACATTTATGACAGCTCCGCTGGAAGCGGAACTTTTGCCTATGTTATTGACACTGGTCTTCTCACCACGCACTCTGAGTTCGGCACTCGGGCATCTCTCGGATACAATGCCGTCGGCGGTGGTAGTGCAGACACCAATGGCCACGGCACGCACGTTGCTGGCACGATCGGTGCTACTACGTATGGTGTCGCCAAGTCAACTACGATCATCGCCGTCAAAGTTTTCGCAGCATCATCCAGCTCCACATCCATCATTCTCGATGGTTACAACTGGGCCGTCAACGACGTTATTTCTAAGCAACGTCAAACCAAGTCTGTCCTCAACTTGTCCCTCGGTAAGCATAAAGCAAGCACTCCGATATATCCCTGATCCAGACTCTAACATCTTCCAGGCGGTCCCTACTCCCAGGCATTCAACAACGCCGTCGAGGCAGCTTATACTTCGGGGGTCCTATCCGTTGTAGCAGCAGGCAACGATGCCATCAACGCTTCCACCGTCTCTCCTGCCTCGGCACCCAACGCTATCACTGTCGCCGCTATCGACGAATGGTGGCAAATCGCATACTTCTCCAACTGGGGTCTATCCGTCGACATCACGGCGCCGGGCGTCCAGGTCCTGTCCTGCTGGATCGGAAGCAACACGGCGACCAAATCCATCTCAGGCACCTCGATGGCCACTCCCCACGTTGCCGGTCTGGCGCTCTACTTGATCGCCTTTGAGAATCTCTCGACGCCGGCTGCTATCACTGCGCGTATTAAGGCGCTGGGTACTGCCAACAAGATCAACAACCCGCCGCGCGACACTGCGAACCTAGTCGCCTACAACGGCAATGGCGCTTAAATGACCGTCGGACTTCTGGTTCAGCTCTGGTGAAAACTGAAAGGTTGGAAGGAAACCATAAAAAGAAGAATGAGGCGTTCGGGTCAGGATACATATCAGGGCCTCACCGTGGAAGGGGTAGGAGAGACATATGAGGGGAAACTGATACACTCCTTGGGAATGGTATATACATATTGGATGTTTATGTTTTATGTATCTTGCCCATCATGGGAATTTGAATACATACAATGATCAATTCGATCTACAGAATATGGACTTTTGCTGATACAGGTGTTGTGAATGCGACCTTGAGGGGAAAAGGGGTTACCATGAGAGCCACCCTTCTGGTTGGGAGTGGGACACACTGTGCTTGACGTCACACCTGGATGTCCTACGTCTTGTAGATTTTTCAGGCTTTATTAGGGGTCTCATCCGAACCTTCTGCGCTTGTTTCATTTACGTGTTGCCTCACGTGCGCGGACTGAGACCATGTATTTATTCTGTCGACTCATAGGTAGTCTCTACCTAAGAATTCTAGAACATCAGAGCTTGCTTGACCAGAGAAAGCTCGCACCGATGAAGATATGGCACCTCTTCTCCGCTATAGGGATCGTCCTGAGTGAGTGGACACGAGCCAGATCATGTTGCTGGTAAAGAAGACATGCTGTCCTCGTCGGCTACCTGCATTACAGCATAGATGCGAGTATGGGACCGAGATATCGAATACAACAATATCAAGTTGGACTGGACATTGGGTTTACGATGTGCTTCGTGCCTACCTAATGAGCGAGTTTGACCCGAGGATAGAAAGGGCGGGTATAGTGATGGTGGAGAGCGAAACAGTTTACATGATCTTCTCCCAACTTTTTCTTGACCGGACAACAGTTGATTCGTGCACGTGTGGCGTTGCAATGATGCTGTCGTGCGACGAGGCCTGCCGTCTTCAGCAAAGCATCGAATCTCACCGGGAAAACAGCATCACTCAGGGTTGTCGAGGATCATCAAATATCAGCACAACATTCGCCGTATCTACTTGAGAGTTTGAGATATAAAAGCTCAACAAGGCCCGACACGAACATCCTCTACTGCTTCATGGTCTACGCCATCTCTCACCAGTACCAACATGGATATCGCCCATTGTGCGGGCCTCTCAATAGCCGGCGCTCTCATAGCCACCAGTTTTCAGGCATACTGTGGCGTCGACTGGCGATGGACAGCGAAATACGCAGCCATCACGCTCTTCATCATTCAATATGGGATGTTGAAATACTACCAGATATTCCTTTATCACAGGTATTTCTCGCCTCTGCGGCATCTGCCAGGTCCAACGGTGAGTCACGCTCTGCAGTTTCTGTGTCTGGTGAGCTGGGAATGACCATGGCCGAGATGGTCTCGGTCGAATCGTCACCAGTCGATGTATCGTACTTGTCTTCACTGTCGTTGCTCCCTATCATGTCAGAAATTCGGATGAGAACCTGATACCCTGATAACCGCCTCCTTATCCCTTATCCGCGTCCTTACCTAATCCACCCCCTATCGCTCCTTCCCTCTGCCAGCGCTCCTTCCTCGTCGTCGCCCACCCCACCCAAACCAGAGCGCACCTTCCTCCTCCCTACTTTTACCCAGCCATATAATTATAGATAAGCCCGTGCCTTTCTAACAGCCGGCCTCAGGGCCTGGCAACAGGTGCTGAGACCGGCTGTTTGGCGCAGTGGGTAGAACGACCGTGTTGTCTTGTTTCACAAGAATCCGACTGTTCGAATCCTGCGTCAGGAGGGTTTTCCGGGGAAAAAAAGATAACCAGGAACTGATCCTTGTTTCTTTCCGTCAACTTCGGTTGGCGGTTTTCTTTTGCTGTTTTTTATTAGGAACTTTTGCTGTTACTGCTCCTTTTGAGATGATGGAAACGATGCCTGAATGTCTATTATTCTTTTGAGACGATGCCTGAATGTCTATTATTCTTTTGAGATGATGGAAATATCTAATACTAGAAGAATCGCAGGACAATGCCTTTTTCTTCGGCCTGTTCTTCAAGCTGGTAATGGCCAAGTCTCCTACAGAACTGCACATCAAATGGATGCGAGGCCATCCGGACGCCCCCTTCATCCGGTATCTCACCATCTGCAACCGCGAGGTCCTGGTTCCAGTTCGACCCAGCTGCCATAAGGCCCTTCTGCAGACACATGCATATTCGCTCCGTAAACCACCAATCTGGCTTCGCATGACCAAGGAAATGGCGGGCGAGGGTGTCATTGTGATGGAATTCGAGAGACACAGAGAGCACCGAAAGCTGCTCAATGGCCCCTTCTCGATGGGCAGTATAAAGAGACTTGAGCCCGTGTTTCAATCCAAGGCCTCTGATCTCGCGCGACTGTTTGATCGCGCCATCCAGGCTGGTACGGATGGCTACACTGCTGTCATTGACTGCACCCAAACATTCTCGAAAACTACGCTCGATGTCATGGGTATTGCCGTGCTTGGAATCGATCTGCGTAATCTCGCTTCCACGACCTTTGAAACCCCAGAGAATGCTCATGAGACACCTAAGAGTCGTAAGTACGGCTTTCATGACGCATACGAAGCTGTGTTTTCACCCAAAACAATAGGCGGCACACTCCTGATGATCGCGAACGGAGTCATGCCATTGCGATGGCTACCGGTGCAGGCGAACCGCACCTTTCTGTTCGCTACATCGTATTTGGAATCCTACGTTTCGACCCTATTCAGGAAACGACGCGATGAAATCGAAAGCATGATAGCGTCTAACAATTACAAATGGAACGACTCTCGTGATCTGGCGAGTTTTCTCGCAGAGGAATGCGCTACCGGCAACGTACTAGATAGTTCTACCGAGAAGGAACTTGTTGGCGATGTGAGTTTCGAATGCCATTGATTCTATCTGCTATGCAAGGACTCATTTGACATGACAGCTCCTCCAATTCATGATCGCAGGCCACGAATCATCAGCAAACGCACTGTCCTGGGCGGTCTACCTGCTAGCCATGCGTCATGACATTCAGATCAAGGTGCAGAATGAACTCCTTGCGCTAGGTGATGAGCCCAGTTTCGCAGCTATTGATAAGGTGCCGTATTTCGACAACTTCATCAAAGAGTGCATTCGGTATTATCCTCCAGGTAAGCGGCGCGCTCTCATTGTTGGGGGTACAGCTGATGATGATATAGCTGCACTCTTCCAACGGGAAACAGTCGTCGATGTCGTGATCGAAGGGGTTAACATCCCGAAGCATACCCAATTCGACATTGTCCCGTCTGTGACATCTCTCAATCCACTCATTTGGGGTGATGATGTCGATGAGATTGACCCCTCGAGATGGAACAGGTTCAGCAAAAAGCAGATGCAACCACATGTATCGCAGGCTTTTTGTAGTGGGCCACGTATTTGCCCTGGTCGGGCGCTTGCGATGATGGAGATTAAAATCATACGTGCGTTCATGTTTTCCTTCAGTCTTGTTGACTTATCTAACGCCAGAGCAGTGGCCAAGATCATTCGAGAATTCCGATTCATTCAGGTTGAGGAGCAGTTCACGGTTGAGAATCCCAGTTTCACCCTGCGACCTCGCGGGCTCGAAGTGAGATTAGAGAGACACAGCTTGGATGGTTCACGTCGAGAAGCTACTGGTGGGTACTGGTTTTGATCGTGAAAATAACCTCCAGAACTTCCTGAAGAGTCGTGAATATCGACTACCAAAACGCCTCTCCTAGTCGTACAAGAGACTATAATATCACTGCCCATATCCGTCGTTTTCACCCTCAAGGCACACCCCTCCCAGCCCTCGTCGCCTTCGCCAACTCAGACTGCGCAACATCATCCGCATACCTCTTATAAATAGGACGATAAAACTCCCTCTCACTCGTCGTCCTCTTCACACTCTCCAGCCCACTCACAGCATCAACCCAGCGACGCCACTTCTCCCACCGCTCTTCATCCTCACCTCCTTTCCCCTTTTCAGGAATCCCCAGTCCACCCTTAAACTCATCAAAAACCCACGTCCGCAACGCGAAGGGAAGTAATACGATATCAACGAGTCCGACGTCCCGACCAGAGAAGAACGGACCCTCTCTAATCTCATCCGTGAACTCGAGTAAATACTTCCGTAACTCGCCGCGTAATTCGTCTAATCGGGCGACCCCGTCCCCGTCGTAAGAGGTCGGTTGGAATTGCAGGAGTCGGTGAAACGCCGGGATCACGCGGCTCGTGACGAAATCGATCCAGATGCGGGCGCGCGCTCGTTCGTAGGAGTCGGCTGGGAGAAGATGGAGGCTGTACTGCTCGTTTAGGTATTCAAGGAGTACGGTGCTTTCGTAGAGGGATTTGCCAGGTGCGGTTTCGAGGGTGGGGACGAGGCCGCGGGGGTTGGAGGATAGGAGTTCGGGGGTTTTTTTGTAGGGGTTTACTTTTTTCTGTGAGTACGTGTGGGTGTGTGTGTGGGAGGATGATGAGGTTGGGAGAATGGCAAAATTGGAACGGTGGATGAAATACCTTCTATGTACTGGTATGGTATCCCCTTTTCTTCCAGCGTGACCCAGACGCGTTGGACGAAGGGACAGAACCAGCCTGCGAAGAGCTTGAGTTGGTTTTCGTCTGAGTGGTTCTGTGACGGTGTTAGGACCGTACATGGTAGGGGGGAAAGGGAGGGGTCTTACGTCGACGGTTTGCTTTGCGAGACCGGTTGCGACGGGGTGCAGTTGGGCGTCTGGGATTGGCATGGTCACTTGATTCAATAGATGAGGTTTTCAGATGTGTGGTGTCGTTGATGTGAGTTGTTACAGGTGGAATATGTTAATGTGAATGGGAGACAGATGAGAGCTCGATATAAGGTACGGGCCTGCTTAACAAATGTCACTGTCATCAGTGACGTCTTGGGTCAAAGTCGGTCTGCCACCAGCTTCACAACTCATGGAGATGACAAATATCCATGGCTTCTTCATTCTGAGAGGTCTTCATCCCCGTGAATGAAGCTTGTAGCCCCTTGGGATCTAGTTTTTCGGTGAAGTGCCTGGTGATTAAGCCGTTTGAACCCCTTTGAGCGATCCCACGATATTCATGACCATATCACGGATGTAACCGTTCGGCCATTACTCAACTGGCCCTACTATCCATACGAACCTATTGGAAGAGACTCATTTTGAGTAGAAAGACAGGATTCGTGAGCCTGAAGATCCGCTCTACTCGCAGCAGGAAGTCGGGGACCGACAGGAGATAACATCGACAAATGCACGCTTCTGCCTCGGAGATGACAAGTCTCCATCAAGCTTAATTCCGAGAACAGAAAACCAACGTTATAAATGGGACATTCGGTGAGAATCGATTACCTTGCTTTGGATAGATGAACTTCTCCTTTCATCTCCGTTCAGCCAGCGGAAACCCGGGACAGAACACCCGGCCGTCGCTATAATGCCACCCAAACCAGACTTCGGATCGTAACGGTCCTTCATCAAACTTTAATAGATCATCATCGTCTTCTTTTCATAGATATCCCGTAATGAGATGGCTTTCCAACCGGCACGCCGCCTGCATCCGGAAGTGCTGCAAGTGAAAGTTGTGGAAATTCACGTCCGGAAGTGATCATGGAATCGTATGTTAGGCTGCAGTTGTCTTCATAATCATGATTTCACATTCATGAAATAACATCTTCTATTTCAGAGGCGAGATTAAGGATATCTGCATTTTCCAGGAATCCGATGAGAGATGAGAGCAAACATCATGAAGATGAACTCGACGCAACCCTTCCCATCACGAGCCAGTGGATCCCCGGTCGCACCTACCGCCCCACAAATTCCAGGGCGGTTGCACAGACTCCACTCGCATGCATGACGAAACCTTAACTAACGGCCCCACATTAAATTCAATGAGAGATCTGAGTTTCGTCCATCTTTTATCGCGGGCAGGCCAAATTTCTATCGCGCAGCATTACCGTCGGGCATCACGTCACGAACCAGAACAACATCGCGCCACAATGTCGTCCCTACGGAACACCGTGAATCGCCGCGTCCATCGCGAACGAGACCAGTTGCAGGAGCGCAAGGGTCGGTATGGATTGTTGGAGAAGCACAAGGTTTGTTGGATTGAACGGCGAATGCGACGGACGGAGAGACTAACGAGAGGAACAGGACTACAGACTCCGCGCCCAGGACCACAATAAGAAGAAAGCCCAGCTCAAGAGTCTACGGAAGAAGGCGGAGGATCGCAATGAAGATGTAAGCCCCCATTCCCTTTCTTTCCCCCATCACCATCCTGAAACGAAGCCTAACGCGCCCAGGAATTCTACTTCGGCATGCTCTCCCGCTCCGGCCCAGCCACAGCCCTCTCCTCCGGCAGCAAAAAATGGGACGGCACCGTCGCCGGCGACCGCGGCAACAAAGCCCTCGACACGGACGTCGTCAGACTGCTGAAGACGCAGGACATCGGGTACGTGCGCACCGTGCGTACTACGGCGATGAAAGAGGTCAAGGCGCTTGAGGAGCGCGTTATTGCGCTCGGTGGCGATCTCGCTGCGACTCAGGAAGAAGAAGAGGACGAGGATGACGAGTTTGATTTTGGCGAGGAGGAGGAACCGAAACGAAGATCCGGCAATAAGAAGATTGTGTTTGCGGAGGAGGAGGGAGAACGCGAGGAGAGGATACGGAGGGATGTGGAACGACTAGATGAAGGTGAGGGGGATGAGAAGAAAGAGTTGTCCCGCGCCGAGCAGAAGCAGCGGTTGTTGTTGAAATTGCGACGGAGGCTGCAGGGTGCGCGGAAGAAGGCGAATGTGCTTGCCAAGACGGAGCATGAGCTTGAGGTACAGCGGGCGAAGATGGCGAAGACGGCTACGATGGGCGGTGTTACGAAGGCGGGGAAGAGGTTTAAGATTCGGGAGCGGAAGCGATGAGCTGTCTCTCTGGGCATAGAGGGGAAAAGGAAAAGGGGCAAAAGGGAATAGAGTCTTAATACTTGACGGCCAGTGCCGTTGAGGATATTCATCTGCTGGCGTTGGCGTTATGAATCACTATGCGAAAATAAATCGAAATCCATGCATGCATCTGAGAATCGTGTTTTGTATTCATGATACCGCCAATAAACAAAGAACTCCACGCTATTGCTAACCATCCGTACCTCATCCGTGTATGTTCCCCCATTACATCCCATCCCATTCTCATCAGACGTATTCCATCGATACAAATAAACCCCCGGACCGGGTGTAACATATATGTATGGGAATTATAGGGGGTATTCTTGTAACATAAAAAACGCTTAGAAACCTGTCTTTTGCGCCTCTCTCGTGTGCGTGTGTGCGTGTGTGTATCTCTACCTGTGAATCCCAGTGGTATAAAATCCGAGAAAAATCCATCTGTAAGTAAGTCCTGCTCTATACATTTCGTTGCACTTGCACTCGTGTTTCTTTTTTTGTTCCCTCATACCGTAATCGTCATCCCCGATTTCGTATTCCTACAGTTTCTCGCTCGTCATACACTTAGTCAGACCAACGAGGATGGCCATCGCAGCATTGAACGCAAGCGTGAGGAACCAGATAAGCACCTTGAATGCGAACCCGGCGAGCTTGATGAAAGTCCGGGCAATACCGGGCAATTTCTCTTGCTCGGCGTCCTGGAATTCCAGAGGAGCGTCGAAACTACTGCCCTGGCTTCCGAAAATGTGATGCGCGCGCTTCTTCCGCTTCTTCTTGTTTTTCTTTTCGTCTTTTTCCTTGCCGGAGCTGAGGATCTTGCTGCTCGGCAAACTGCTGCTCCGTCTGATTCCATCCAGGGAATCTCTGGGGGATTCGTCCCGCAAGTGCGCAGCTGGGGGCGGCGCGAATTGCTCAACAACGACATTTTTCTCGTCTAGGTGGGCTACCAGCAAGAGAGCAGCAGCAGCGACGTCAAGTATGTACTTGGCATCAATGCGACTGGCAACGAGCGTGTCGAGCTCCAACCATCCTTCACCTGTGCCATCCCGTGTGAGGCGGCCAAGATGCTGCGGCGAGTCCAGATGCTCAACCGCGTATTCCGTGCGACTCCAGGCCGGACTCCGCTCTATCGTGACGCAAAACGGTGTCGGAACGGCTGGGTGCACGAGGAAATAATTCAAGCTATCCTCATCCCAGACAAGGCGCGCGCACTCACGTAGCGCGGCGGATATAGCCGTCGCATCCCTTGAATGCTCGGCGGCTAACTTCTTGACTGCACTTGGGTGCAACATCGCAATGAGGCCATCATTTGGACGCAAGCGGCGCGATGGC
Source organism: Xylariaceae sp. X170 (assembly GCA_028637755.1). Taxonomy (NCBI): domain Eukaryota; kingdom Fungi; phylum Ascomycota; class Sordariomycetes; order Xylariales; family Xylariaceae; species Xylariaceae sp. X170. Next base: position 240,641 of record JAJFDJ010000031.1, on the reverse strand, counting down.
TCTTCCATTGATGTGGCAATCACTTCTTGCCAAGCCTTTTTGCTGTCCGTGTCACGGAGCGCGCTCAACAGTCCCGAACCGTTCCGTGGTGCTTCATTTGGATCCTTTTCTTTGCAAGGTTTGCTGGGGTCATGCCGGCTCAGCGTTACATATGCAGAAGCCGAAGTCGGGTCGAATCGCATATGGTACAACGGCTGTTGCGAGCTCGATAATAATGAATAGATTGGTGTGTCCTTTTCCGGAACCAACTTCATGCAAAATGTCCGTGCTTCGGCATGTGACGCTTTTGTCCCTTCCGCCGCTTTCCAGTAGTCCTGGAGATCCTCGGTCGTGCTCACCGGTGGGATCGCAGATGGCTCGTGTTGCCGCCTCGGCCAGGGTTGGGTTGATCCTATGCTCATCGGACTCCGTCCAGGGTCTCGGACTGGTGGGCTCCGCTGTGCTATCTGTTGCGGCACGTGCGACTGCCTGCTAATAACAGTCTTTGGTATATGTGTTGGGCTCGCCTGAGTGGGATAATAGTTCTGCTGATCAAACGGTAGACTGTAATCATACTGCGGGAATATCGAGCGTATGGCAGGTTCTCCTTCGGGCGAATTCAACGTTGGACCTTCGTTATGCTGCTGAGCTGTTGATCCAGGTACCGTGTGATTGGCATCTCGGACTAGAGTACTGGTGGACGACACCGCAGTGCTGTTCTTCGGCGGAACATCCTTAGGCGGGACGCTCGGTGGCCGAGACTCCAAGTCTTCTACGGATATCTCAGGTTGGCTCTGGTGCGATGGATTGCTTGTTGTCGGCCGGTGCCCATTCGTCCGTGATGACATCCCATCGACCACATGCTCGGTTGATTCTTCTGCAATTCGCTGCTCGTTCCGTGGTGATGACGCATCCAACGACGGACCGCGTCCCTGCGATGAGTGTGAAGTGCCAGCGCGAGACCTGGGTGTCGTCTTTCTCGACGGTGGCCTGGGCATGTTTGGGTTTGGGAAGAGGGAAAACCCTCCCGGGGATACATTCACGGATGACATGCCGTCGCCAGTCTTGTAATATGTCCCAATCCGCGTCAGCTATGCGTATTCCGTAGGCAGAAAGAAGCTGTTCTAAATTTGGTAGTATCCAGACCTCCCCTACCGACCTGTGGAGTGTGTCTCTCTGCTTTCGGTAGTATTCAACACGCTCTCTATGGGGCCGCAGGTAAAGCTCGCCACCCTCAGATCATGGAGGATGCAAAAAATAGCACAAGAGGAGAAGCAACGTAAGAAAAACAGGGACGCAGCAACGGGTTTCAGTGGTCCCAACAGGCAGAATGTATATACCAGAGCAGCGGAGCGCCAAGCTCCCACGACCTTACCCACCGCGCTCTTGCATGAACCAGGCGAGCTGGGCATGGTTTTTTCTGGTGTCTGCATGCTTACAGCGGTGTCTGACCCTCCTTGAGTCCTTTGTCGGCGCGACGCAGTCCATTAAGCGCTTTGCACCACAGCACTAGGAGGGCGGGTCATCAACCATGGTCCACTGGCGGACCACTGGTTGACAGCCATGCCGTGTCCTTCGCCCGCCGTCGTCCGCGGCGCAAAAGCACTCTTCCCGTCTTAGGTAAAATTGCCCAAATCTCCACAAGAGGGCACAAAATGGCACACGATGGCTCAAGATGGATGGGTTTAACTGCATGAGGTGGGGACGAGCTATTCCGCCAATCAGCGCGAGTATCACATCCATGATCCAGGGCGATAGCCGCCGTGCACGCGATGATGGACTGACCAGAATGCACGCGAAGCTGGTCCAATGGGAGATCTCGATGATGAGGAAGAAGGATTCATTTTAGCCGCAGACTCTGGCAGCAAGCAGGTACGGAATGGGTACGGGGGTACATGCGGTGAAGTCGGAAGAGAACGGGAACGGCCCAAGATCACTTACATAAGCAGGCCCAGCAGAGATAAACTGTGGATCCGCCGCACAGCTCGACCAATGGCAACGCGTGGACTGAGACTGGCCCGCTTTAGTGCATTTCCGCTAAAACGACATGCATCGCAGCGGAAAACATCCGGCGAGGGAACGGATTATTTTCGCATGTGCTTTGCTTTCTCAGACACGACTCAAAAGGCTCGTCGGACCCTTGCTTTTGGGGCCACCTCATTTCCTGCCACCGTGGATTCATGATGTTGTCATAAATTACGGGCGGAAACCGGGTCGGAACCAGATTTCGCGAAGATGCCGTGGCCATTGAGTTCAATTGGGGACTCTAAGCGGTTGACCATGGCGGCGAGACGCGAGACGAAGATACGGTCTCTTTGGAAAGAAGACGCGTGCAGACCGGAAACTGTTCCAGTTAAAGTCTCGGCACCAGGTGCCTCGATATGACCTGTCGTCCAGGCGACTTGCTGTACCGGCTGAGGGCCTCATTCCGTCGACTTGTCCGGTCTATATATATTCCGTATCAGTCGGCGACTTCTCCTTGGAACCGCCTGTTTCATGTCTTCGGAGATATCGGGACTAGGATCTGTTTTCTATCTTTAGCCTCGAAAGGGTTCATGGGCAGATTGCGCTATGAACCAGATCATGCACGCTATTCCGTACAGCGCACCGTTCCGAGAATTACTTGCCTGAACTGGAGATTCATCAACCCCAATCCTAACTGGGAAATGTGAGCTTTCTCTTTCATGCGTCTGCCAAGATGAACCGTCTCTCACTCAGCCTCTTCATTCACTTGGGGGAATTCACTTGGTTAGCTTTTTGGGGTGTTGAAAGCCAGCCTTCAAGAGTGCGCTCTACATTTCCCATCCGAGCTGGGTTTCGTCGATATATATTCATGAAGCGCTCACGGCCTTCCAAGCTTGGAAGTAGGCATGTCAGTCACATCATTCAGAAGGATCTTTCCTTGCTGCCATGGATTCAAAGCTAAAGTGACGGGCGATCTTCTCTACCGAACCAGCTCATCATGAGACGAACGGACGTATGGGACTGAAGCGTGACGCATTTGAGACTCGAGGATCGGATCAAATCCTATCAGACTTTTCAGATATCGAAACGTTGCGGAGTCGACTTGATAATGGTAAATCCTGCCGCAATGGTCTGCACTGACTGAACTGTGTGAAATGGCCCCTGTCTTTGGATCCTCAGCTCTCCTGCTGTGCCTGGATTCAAATCAGTTCATACGAAGTACGCATTTGCATTCTAGTCCGATCTCTGCAACCTGGAACATACAGCATCCTATTAAGTTCCCGTTGATCGAAGCAGTAAATTGAGCCGATCAACCCGAGTGAGGCTCGCCAATCGTTTAGTCATTCTGATCGTCGGGATCGATTAAAAATCACTCGGGATGATCGTGCATATTGTTCGCTTGCCTCGCCCTCATGAATCGCTCCAAGCGATCACAACTCTGCAGCGATCTGGATTTTTGAGTTGGACTCGACGGCCCGATCCTTTGAATCGATTGAATCTGAACAGTCGTCATGAGCGATCGCCATGTGGTAGATATCGTACTCATCGCTCCGATGATTGCCGGCTCGTATCAGCAATCAAAGTGATCAGTAATCGCTTTGAATGAATCGTTCTGAGTTACAAGGTCAACGAATTGGACTTTCATAGCCACATGCCGGAACAACCGTGGTTTCATTTGGCCCGTCACGAGAATCTCGATGAGTAGCAGTGGTGTTGTCAACGTCAAGTCGGAAAATAACAGGCGTTTATCCAAGTCATTCGAATTTTTGCATGAAGCCACGTTTTGAGCCGGGTATGCGGTACGAAATAGGTAGACCATCGCGGATTCTTTTCCCTGTCATGAACCATTGGTAGGTAGGTAGTCAGGAATGCGGTCCACACGTGGCTGTATAGGTGGTTAGTTCATGCGTTATCGGCTTTCTGCACGTCATGTGTTGTTTTCTGTGCAGGGACTAAACATAAGAGATACGATACGTTCTGATACCTAGCACGTTTATCAAGCTTGAGACGAACGAGGATCTTGAGAACCTCTACGGTTCGTGCTTAGCCCTTTAGGTAGGGTCGACAACAAAGCAGTAGCAGGGCAGCATCATGGCCCTCTTGATGTTGTCGGGGGTATTGGTGTTGTGGATGTTTCTGTCCACTCGATCCTACGCAGTGACGACATTATATCCGCAGTACGAGATGGAACTCCTCATCAACAATCCTGAAGAGTGAGATTTTAGAAGCCCGCAGGTTGCGGGTTGCGTCATCTGTCATGAGTTGGCTTTGGTGGTTGGTACGAGCCTGACTGACTCGGGCCCGTTTCGGTCTGAAATACCCCTGACGGCCCGAGGAGTTGATGTCAGACAAGGTGGGTCTGACACGCAGTGGAGAGAAATTTAACCCTGGTCAGGAAGAACCTCGGGCGGGAAAGCTTCGGGCGGAACGAGCCAATGAGCGTCCGGGCAGTGGGCCGATGACCCAGAACCTCACTCGCAACCTTTAAGCAGGCGCTGCAGCCTGCGGGACCGAATTGAGCCGTTGGAGCGATGGCCGGTGATAATTGTCCCCCGAGCGAACTGAGATCTTACGGTGGCAGTTTTTCCGTATGGCCGTATTCCGTAAGCCGTACATATGGGCGTATCCAGTTATGGACATCACCACTTTGTACGTACGGAGGACGGAATCTAAACGCAACGTGCATGCAGCACGCGTGACGCAGCAAGAAAGATTAGGCGGGTTTCCTAGGCCTACCTAGGCACATCTGGCAAACCCCACCGGCGCCCACAGTTGGACCTAGGCTCCTCCATGGGCGTCCCCATAGGCTTCGCCGTCCCCATTTAGGTGCGTTCCTGGGACCTGACTTTACTGAAGGCAGGCAGGCCCTCGAACTCCTCATTTTCTGATTAGAAATCCCTGATGCACTAATCAGCAGCTGAATCTTACCAACGAGGATTAATCCTCAGATTTACGGCCTGGACTAACCCAGACGGTCCATTGCCGGGCGAGTAGCGTGGGCACGACGAGGTCCCTCCCAGGCCATCCCAGGTCATCCCAGGCCATCCCAGGCCGTCCCAGGCCGTCCACTCATTTGCATCGATTTCCCCCAACCTGCCAAGAACAAACCTACATTTTCGCTTCCTCTCCTCCCCCCGTCTACCTTGTCTCTTTAGAAGCTATCTCCATGAACTACCTAATTGATCAATCTCACGATTGCGCCTACGATCCACGTCTCCACACCCCTTGTAAGTGCGAGTGAGAGCGTTAAGTGCATGTGCGACTGCGACCCGACTGCGTGTGCCTGTGCGTCGTTGTGTGCCGGCCGCCTTTTTTTCTCTTTTCTCTCTGGACTCGCTGGCCTCTCTGGTGTCGCTCAACGGGAGTACGGGATACTTCTCAGAACTCCTCTCTCCAAGTCGCTCTCGCACTCGCTCTCGCTACCACTCTATCTCTCTACCATTCTCATTGCCTACGCTCTACGTTCCTCGGTCTGCTCGCCTCGCTCTGTCTACCACGCTCTTCACCTCACGCCGCACAACTTGTACGCGCCTCTCTGCACGGATTGCAATTCTCGAATGTCGTCGCCGCCCATCTTCTAGCGCCTGGTGTGAATAATGATTCAGGAGCATGTGTATGTCTTCGAAACCCGCATGTCTTAAGTCCAAGTCACCTACCTTCTCCCCCCCTTGCATCCGATAAAATTTCTATTCCTGTCTTGCGACGGTGATTTTCCGACCTAGAGTCTTGGTTCTCCTTTTGACAGGGCGTGAGACTGGGTCGGATCGTCCTGGATTGTGTTCTTGGCTAGTGTCGCTTGCTTTTGCACGTCGATTCACGCGCCAATTATTGATCACATCATATTGAGGGCTTCTTGGCGCCAACCCAGCCCTCTTTTTAAGCCTCCTTGGCACAGCCGCAACTGACGTGATTCTACAGCGATTCAAGCCATTCGGAATGCTGTGTAGGTCGCCAAGCCAAATTCTCTTTGCTGTCTCCACGATCCGTCCATGTCAGATCTACACTCATCCGCCGTCGCGTGTCTTGGGAAAGCTTGGCTGCAACTCTTCCCGTCATCCCACCGTTGAACGCCAACGGGGACCCTGGGGATATCCCGAACGTGCAACGGTGGGAGACGAATGTCACATGTTGTCACTGCCAAGGCCTTCATGTGAATGTTCTGTTCCATGGAGGCCGACGATGTTGCTGACCAGGAACACCTGTGTGGCATGCTATGAGCTCTCTACGTTGATGTCCAGATCTGATATGACGGCTGTCGCCGTTGTTCTGTTTGACTGCTTGTCGAGAAATAACAGCCTCGCTAATTCAGCTGTAGTCTGTTGTTCACCAATCCCACGTCGAACCATGGCCACCCTGTCCCTAGCACCATTTTCAAGAACCTCACTGCTGTCTCGGTACGTCTGAGGGCTCTTCTTGAGATCTGAAATGGGCCTAATCATCGTCTCCTTTCAGGACAAGATAGCATATGCGGAGACCATAACTGAGAACCTCACTACGCTGTCCACCAGTTATGCCACGATTACCAAAGGAACCATCCAAGGCCTGTTATATGCGCCGGGCCTCCCCTTTGGCGACGACTGCGAACAACTTGCTCTCAACTATGTCCCGGAAAATGCCACACGGCCAGGCTACCTTCCGCTTACTGACTATATCCTTATCGCTCTAGTACCATGGATCAACGAGAATTGTACCAAGTCTTTTATGGCGGCCGCCGCTGTAGACCACTTGCATGCCATGCTTGTGTACCGTCCGGACGATGAGGATGGTCAACCGCCCGATTTGCAATCAGGTCTATGGAGCCTGGACGGAGGGAACGAATGGAGATCGGACAACCATTTCCCTGTCTACGCAGTGTCCAGCGGCGCCGGGTCGCGCATGATGCGACAGCTAGGTTTGTACTCGGGGAACGTATCTGAAGTTCCTTTCGCCCAGGAGATCAACCAAACATATGCGCCCAACCCTGCCGATTACGTACGAGTCTGGACACAGTTGTCTGTAACGCCCGAACCCGCCGATCTGGCTATCTGGGCGTTTGTATTGATCATTCTAGCTGTGTTCCTGGGCGTCATAGGGGGAACATCATTACTGATGCGCTATGTCCAGAATCGCCGACGAGCTATGCTGCGCCGCCGTGTAATGAATGGCGAGGTGAATTTGGAGGCGTTGGGCATCAAACGTCTGACAGTACCCCTTTCTCACATTCAAAGTTTTCCGTTATTTACGTATAACTACGATCCCCCTGGCAACTCGAGCGCGGCTTCACCACAGGCCCTTAAGCCCGCCTATAAGATGTCTTCAGACTCCGGATCTCCGTCCTCTATGTACAACCGGGGAAAACATGGCGACCGCCTTGATTACCAACCTACCTGTTCGATTTGCCTGGACAACTTCGAGTCGAAAGTCACGATTATACGGGAGATATTATGTGGCCATATTTTCCATCCTGAATGTATCGACCAGTTCCTCGGCGAGATCAGCTCTCTGTGTCCAATCTGCAAGGAGTCGATGTACCCTTGGGGTCATAGCCCCAAGATCACGAATGCCATGGTCCGGAGAGAGCTTAGCACTCGAAAGTTACGGTCACACGGCGCCTCCCAAGCCAGCGGATGGCGACGGCTGTTCGCTTGGCGTGCCTCGGAGGCCCAGCCTATGGAGAACCAAGCACCCGCCTTGATAGAACCCCGCACGTCCATCTATCTTCAGAACAAGCCCAGCGAGCGAAGGCCCGGCGCGGTAGGTGCCACGAGGGAACGTATGCAAGAGCTGGCCACGCCCATGATGATGGACGAGACGAGTAGCGACGAAGAGCGCTCTCCATGTGAGCATTTCCTCCGAAGAGTAAAACGTTGATTGATGCCGAACTTCACCTAACAACCGCCCAGGGAAGCGTGCTTACAAAACTCTGTTCCCCGGATTCTCCTAATGGCCGGATCATTCTGGATGGCGCACGGGCTGGAACCATCGAATTCAAGCTTGGGAGGCACTGGATGATCCTTTTCTAGCATCGATTGGGCGTTTTGTTTCTTTTCTGGCATGAGGCACTACAGGGTATGTGCTGTCTTCTTGATTGAGGGGAATGCGGCGTTGTGGGTTACGTCCGCCGGCCGCACACACGGCTAGGAGAGGACATTGTTTTTAGGCAAAGGCGCACAGTTTGGATATACCCCGGCTTCTCAACCATTCCGATGCATCTTTTGTTATATTTGGGGTGTCACACATCAGTGTGATTAGATAGAAAGGGAGGCCATCTGTCTCCCGTGTTGTCCCGCGGGAGGTAGTACAGCATCTACTACGATGCCCACCTATCGAGTCGAAAAGAACACCAATATGTATATAGATTAACGGTTGCTGTTTGTTCCTTGTTCGAGTCTGTTTGTCCATTGGTTATCGTCGGGTTTGTACTGAGAATGCCGCAGTCTCGATGCACATGTGAATACCAACGTCCGTACGTACATCGTACGTACTGACCTGACAGGTCACACTCGCAGAGTCCATACAACCACCCAATTCCTCAACAGATTGAGTGAGATACTGGGGGGTAGGAAAGGGGCAGATGTTGACTGATGATACCCTATTAGGTACAAAGTCGTACGCATCCCGAAACAAAACAGACATTGGACAGGAGATATGAATCAATCAAAAAGGTGGTGAGATAGTCGACCCAACCATCAACAAGTGGCAAACCTACCTACATTAGGAAAAGGAGGGTCGTCTCACTTACTCGCCGTATTTACGAATGAGGCAGAAGACACATGATCCCTATATGTCCCGGCGCAAAGCCCGGAATACGCCACGAGCATACCTATCGCTGCGGGCATGTTATCGATCGATCTGGAGAGCGTCTGTATCACTTCAACGATCACTCCGTAGAGGCATGATTGGCTCGGGCATCTGGAATCGGTAGTTTACAGGAGGTGGTGGTGCGGTCCGAATAAGACATTGATCAGATGGTTGTTCATTCTCCTAGGGCTATCTCTCGGTTGGTGTTGAGGGGAGATCATTCGTGAATAGCCGTAGATACGGATTATTGCCCGGGAATTCGGAGTTTGCAGAAGGAGATAGGGAGGGCGACGGGTTGATTGCTTCGCATTGTACGAGTCTCGGATGTATTTCACGAAAGTAATCTCCAAACAAAAAAGGACAAGTAAAAAAAAAGGAAAGAATCGAGGTTGTGAGTTAACCATCCCTCTTGTAAAAAAAGAAGAGTAAAAAAAAGATCGAAAAAAGAAAGCTGGACGAACGGGGAATTGAACCCCGGACCCCTCCCATATCACTCCTGACATCCGAACTCACATTCGGATTGGTGCGAAGGGAGTATCATACCCCTAGACCATTCGCCCACTCCATTTGTTGTTGAATTAATCGGCAACTAGCTCCGTTTATAACGGCGACAGGATCTCTTTGGTAATGCTTACCGATGCTCAATTGAGATCCAGAAAAGACAGGATGAATTGAAAAACAAACGAATTGAAAACAAAGGCTGTAGGGATTAGAGGGAAGGGAGAAATTCAGTGAAAAGTCGAAGTGCACGGTCGTGACTAGCCATGTACCCTGTACCATATCTTCTCCTAGAACACCGCACTATTTGCCGATAAAGCCGTTGGATCATCCTTCTGTCGGCGAAGGATGCGACCGGCTTCGGTCTGTCTGCGGGTTGACGGCCCGTCGCTACAATACCACTGCGACCTCGCTACTATGCCTACGGACCGACAACCACCTGGGAGCCCGCATCCTTTAAAACCGGACTGACCCTGTCGCATTTATTGTGTACAAAGTACTTCCCTCCTGCCCTCCTCTTTAAGCCAGTCGCACCCTCCCGACCGACTCCTTCGCCCGCCCCGTTTTGTTTCGCGGTCACGACGTTCGTTTCTGGTACCAGGTACCATTTCTTACTCACGTCAACCCGCTTCAACTTTCTCATGAGATATTAATAAGGAAGAAGAAATTCAATAGAATTACTTTGTTTTTCTCATCATCCATGCCCGAGATTCATCCTTTGAGAGCGAATGGTTACATCTTCATCGAGTAGGGCGGTATCGTTATAAGTATCTCTGGCTAGGAAGGACGCGGGTTATCGTGGGAAGGGTAATCCCGCAACCCGCTTCAAGATCCAGTAAGAGGCGCAAAGGAGCTCGGTCAGCTGGTTGATTCTCTGCGTTGCCTGCGGCGGTCAGAACCGCAGATGCTCGCCGACGATGTGGCAGCCCAAGTGCGCAGCCAGCCCGACGGCGTCGTGATCCCCGTCGTCCGCCGCAAGCTCCGCATCATCTTCGCGCTACTGCTGGTCCTGCTGGCCCTGCTCTACCTGCTCGTCGGCCTCCTGCCTATCAAGAGCGACGTGCTCTGGGGCTTCCGGTTCGTGCATGATAGCTACGACTGGTCCAAGCAGGAACTCTTCTTCCCGGTCGCTGACATCACGCCTTTGCCGACTGGTCAGCCGCTAGCGCTGCCGGCAGTCCAGTTTAAGTTCCAGGAGGATACGAGTCCGGAGGGGAGAGCACGGGAGGCGGTGCTTGCTTCGAGACGTGATGAGGTGAAGGATGCGTTTCTGAAGAGTTGGAAGTTGTATAAGAGTGCCGGGTTTGGATTCGATGAGGCGCTCCCCGTGTCAGGGGGTGGACATCAGGTAACCGGGTTCGGAGGATGGGGAGCCTCGCTGGTCGATGCTCTGTCGACGCTGTGGATCATGGATCTCCGGGATGACTTCCACGAGGCGGTAGCTGCTGCCGTGACGATTGATTACTCGAAGACGAAGGATACGGCCTGCAATTACTTCGAGATCACGATTCGACATCTCGGTGGGTTGCTTGGTGCGTACGACCTGAGCAGGGAGACGGCGTTGCTGGAGAAGGCGAAGGAATTGGGCGATATGCTGTATATGGCCTACGACACGCCGAATCGGATGCCCGGGTTCTGGTTCAATTTCCAGGATGCGAAGAAGGGGAGACAACTTGCTGGGAACCACGACCCTTCGGCTTCTGTTACTTCTTCGTCTATGGAATTCAGCCGTCTTTCGCAATTGACTGGTAACAATAAGTACTATGACGCGATCAATAGGGTAACCCAGGTCCTCGACGAATGGCAGAATAAGACGAAACTCCCCGGGATGTGGCCGACGTACCTGAATCTCCGGAACGAAGAACTGGACAGCGATAGCAGCTTTACGCTAGGTGCGCTCGCCGATAGTCTGTACGAGTATCTGCCGAAAACGTTCGTCTTACTCGGAGGTCTCGAACCGGTGTATGAGAAAATGTACCGCGCCGCCATGGACACCGTCATCAAGAACATCCTCTTCCGCCCGAAACTACCCGATCAAGCCGACATCCTGTTTCCCGGCTCTACCTACGTCTCCGACATGGGCCCAACACTAACAGCCGAAGGCCAGCATCTCTCCTGTTTCGTAGGCGGTATGTTTGGCCTCGGCGGGAAGATCTTCAATATCCCCGAACACGTCTCGATCGGCGAGCGCATCACGAAGGGCTGCGTCTGGGCCTACGACGCGATGCCGGCGGGCATTATGCCGGAGGTCTTCGACATGCTGCATTGCGAGAGTCTGGAGGCGTGTCAGTGGAACCAGGACGAGTGGGAGATCGAAGGCGACACGAGCCTCAAGCCGGGGTTTTTGAACGCGAAGGATCCCCGGTATTTACTGCGTCCCGAGGCGATTGAGAGTGTGTTTTATATGTATCGGATCACCGGGAATCCGGAGTATCAGGATATGGCGTGGCGGATGTTTACGGCGATTCGGAATGCGACGGAGACGGAGTTGGCGTTTTCGTCGATTGATTCGGTGCGGGTGACGGAGACGACGAAGTCGGATTCTATGCAGGTTTGTGTCCCTTTTCCCCTGTCCCTTATGACAAGATGCTAATACGTGGAGTAGAGCTTCTGGTTTGCAGAGACACTCCGGTATTTCTACCTCATCTTCTCGCCACCCGATCTCATCAGTCTGGACGAATTCGTGCTGAATACGGAGGCGCATCCTTTACGACGACCGGTTCCTGGTTCATGATTGCTTTGTTTGATTTGCTTGCGTTTATGTTTGCTGGATACCCTAGATGTGTGTTGATTGATTAACGAACGATGAAGAGAGAGGAGTGGTAATGAATGAATATAAATGTAATAAGTAATGAATGCATCTCATTGCTACTGATGATCTGTGTGGTTCTATGTGAATGTTACGCTCGTGTGAAGGTTACATCCGATCCGATCTCGAGATATTATCTGGAGACACAGGATGATCGGATGGTGACTCTGCGGCTCTAGACCTTCCAACTTGCTTTACAGACTACGATGTTGCGCATCCAAGTGTAGATTGGATTCTATATATCCGTACTCTCACACATTGAATGAGCCTACTATCGAGTTCCTACACATTTAGGCATCGAATTCCACCATCCTCGCGTCTAGATTGGTATGTATTGTCATGGTTGTCACTGCTACGATCTCTGTATCTCTGGTTGAGTAGTTTGTTCCATAGATCAGTGATCCAAGACATCTACGACGGCGACAGTGATGATGACAACTACGACGACGTTGAATAGACCAGCTAGCTGGCAATCTCACCCATCTCACCAAGTCCATGGTTCCCCGCTCACGACTAGAACTAGAAGGGTCACACAACGTAGGTACGAATATCGTGCATGTCGTGCGAAAGCAATGCAGACGCCCGGTACGATTGTTGACTCGATATTGCCTGGAAGGAGGGACCGGGTGTCTACAGGGAGCCCATATATGGCCAGTTCTTGTTCACTCGTGGCAAGTTGCAACGTGTAGTCCAGGAACGGAGGATGCCGTTAACGGGTTCGTTCTGGAATTCATCACCTCATCTTGTCTACACATGGAATCCGGTAGGGCAGAAGAATTTGAGATTCGAGAAAGCCCTCGAACTGCATCAGTATATATATGAAACACATCGACCCAGCTTCTCGAAGCCCATTCACTGCCAAGAATCCGCGTATGTCTTGGTCTTTGAATCCCCGTGGCGGCTTTCAGCTCTGGGTAGGAAGCGAGCGAATGTATGGAATGTATTTATATCCATATTCGAGATGCAGGATGCTCTCCAACTGCCACGTGCAGGGGTCCTTAGGGCTCCCCGTGGGAAAAGCTGATGGAGCTGTACCCTTCTGCGCATGATGCCGTGTTACAAAATATCCTGCACGGCCATTGCGCAGCGAGCTATCAGTGCTTCTGCGCGTCGCTTCTGTCAATACTTACGAACAGGACTCCGAGGTAGTTGACTCGGAAGCATTCCGTAGAATCAGTGAAGAATGAAGCCGTCGCAAACCGCATCTTGATGCCCAGGTCCGAAGAAAAGCGACTCAAGACCCCTTAATATCAATGATGAGTGAACAAAACACTTGGCATCAAGAACTTTTCAATCGACAATTGCTTCAATCCGTAAGATCGACTACCGTAATGACGTTGACGCCATCATGCAAGATCTTGGCTTCGAGATTCTAGATCATCGGTAGATAAGACAAGGTCGGTGTGAGAAAAGAAGAAAGACAGCTCCTGTCTATATATAGAGTCGCGCGGCGTTAACCGCGATTCAGGCTAGCTGGCGAACCACGGAAGGAGGCGAGGGTGGTATTCCGGGTTTGCTTTTCTAGAAACGGCAGAGAGGATTTTCTCTTTTTTTCGCGACCTAGGAGTTTAGCTAGAGACGTAAAATCTCACCTTCCTTGTCTGACAGATCGCCAGGTGAAGAAAATCATTTTTTTGGGAGTTGTCTTCGGAGTTACTCCTGAGCTACACTAAGATGTTCCCGTTCGTCGTTTGCCTAAAAATAGGCAAGTCTGTCTTCCTTTTTTCAATAATCTGAGGGAAAAAAAGAAGAGTAGATGGGTTTAGGTAACAGTCGTATCGAATGGGTCGACATTTGCCATTTTCTGCTTAGGAACAGGTGATATCGTTGAATCCTTTCTGAAGACGAAGAGAGACGGGAAGAAAAGCGACAACTTCGGATCGTTTGAATTGGATCTGTGATTGTATGCTTTTGCTGCATAGGACTGTGCATGCTGTGTCGATTCCGTGCATATATATGTACGGAACAGGTTAGATCCATGCAGAACTGGGAATAGTGCAGTAAAAAGAATACCCCCTTCGGGCGAATCCTCGAATCAGATCAGCCGATGCGATGCGACGCTGCCCGCTAACTGGGGGTTAACTGGAACCCCCTGTTCGTCATCGTCCGTCTTCTGCTTTCACTCACCTGATCAGGGGTCACTAGCAACCCGTATCCATTCATCCATTCCCCAGCAACAAGCCATCTGTCATGTCAATCAATCGCGAGAAAAATAGACAGAATGCATGGTGCTTTAATGTATTTCAACGTGCCAAAAGAAATAATAAACGATCTTCCAAGCTGCCGAATATGTAATAGCTGCCGATCATGTGTGTGGCTTCGCTGCCCGTACGAATCACCTACCCATGGCTCCATCCATCCGTTCAAACCTGACCTGACCTGACCTGACTGACTGCATGAGACGTCTTGACGGAACGGCCCTACTACGTGCATTAGGTCGAGCCATTGATGGATGCATGCTGGCTAGGCAGCCTGGGCAGCCTGGGCTGGTATTCCTTCCTCAGCTGCTGGCGCGGCACGGACGCAGGGCACAGACAGGAGAAGCACAGACGGGACCGCTCCATACGAAGTAAACGCGTGCCTAGTCTATCGTATAATCAGATAGATAGATAGATAGATCGACGTCCGTTCGTACCATTAACTGCGTATTCCATCCCACTCCTCCTTTTCTTCTCTCAATACCTTCCCATTGAGAGGGTAAGAAAACTTCATTCATGTAGAAGTAGGTAAATTGGTTTTTTGCGCTCGTCGTGCGCCGTCTCTCTCACTTTCCCACTCTCTGTCTCTGCCTCTCTCAGAGATCTCGGGTTCGAATTGAAAGAAAGAGGAGGAAAACCAAAAAAGAAAAAGAAGAGATGATGGATAAAATCGGTCACCATGGATTGTCGCAGGAGGGCATAGATGCCCTGAAGGCGCTGTTTGTCGTGTTGGCCTTCATAGCCGTCGTCCTGCGACTCATTGCGAATTGGAAGTATAACAGTTACTTCCTGATCGACGACTGTAAGTGTAGACGAGAGAAACTCCTCGCAATGATGAAGTGTAGACGCCAACCGATTTTTGCTTAGATATCTCCATGGCTGCCATCCCCTTCCTAGTCGCCGTCTCCGTCCTCAGCGATATAGCCGGTAATGGTAAGACCACCCTCACTCACCCAACCTCCTCTCATACAAACAAGACTAACAACGTCACAGGCTTCCACGACCCAAACTCATCCCCTCACAAGATCGCCGAGGTATATCCCCTCTCATCTCACTAACATCAAACCCAACTAACATACAACCAGCTCGCCGTCGCAATAGCAGTAACAACCCCCTTCGCCCTCTGGACCTGCAAAGCCCCCATCCTCCTCTCCTACCTCCGCGTCTTCGACGTCAAGAAATGGCTGCGCACCACCTCCCTCTTGACTCTGGTCCTCATGGCCCTCGTCTATATCTCCGGCCTCGTCGCCATCCCGCCAGCCTGCATGCCGCGCTCGCGCGAGCTGTCGGACCCCTTCATCGCTAACTGCCAGCGTCGCACGCGCATGGTGAATGTCTATCTCGGTATTGTTTCGTTGTTGGCCGATGTGATTATTCTCGTGCTGCCGATGCCGGTGATTTTTGGACTGAAGCTTATGGTGCCGAGTAAGATTGGGCTTGTTTTCTTGTTTTTGGGCGGGTGTCTGTGAGTCTATTCCTCCTCTCACTTTTCTTCGAAGATTGTGAACTGACATCACGACAGTGCGATTGCTGCCAGTGTCATCTCGCTGTACTTCAAGGCCATGTCCTTCAGCGTTCCGGAAATATCCCTCGCCATCTCCATCCTCGCTACGTAAGTCAAGTCCTTACCCCCTCATTTCTTACCTATACTAACAACTCCAGCGTAACGGAGTGCTCCATCGCCCTCATCGTAGGCTGCGTCCCATCCCTGCGTCTCCTCTGGTCTAAGATCCTTAAGCCAGGTGCACGCTGCGTCTCGGAGGCAGGGATCTCGACGACGCAGCTATCCCCGCGGGACGTCGAGGAGGCCAAGACAGCATCGAATGACACCCTCGTTGGAACGAGCCTCACCTTATCGACAACCATTACCAGCGGAGCAGACGGTGAACGACAGCGCTGGGGTTCTCTCTTCGACGATGGTAAGCCGTATATACAGGCGTACTATCAGCCCGGGAGGGAGAAGATCTTCGGGGATGAATCGTCGTCGGATTTTGGGGATCATGCGCTGCAGACAAGGGTTGACGGAGTTTGGAGGAAGTAAGAGTGGGCGCGTGAAAATTCATTGGGAAGGGGGCGTTATGTTGTATTATACGGGTTGGGTGGATGAGGCATTGGAGACCATGTTTGTACGGATGGCATGCATGGTATGGGACATGATGGGGATTGGGAAAAGGAATAGACAAAACAATGATACCCATTTTCAAAAGAGTCTGAATTTGATCTTCACATCACCAAGTGCATAATTATCACCATGGAAACGAAGGAGAAAACAAGCAGGGTCAGCATTTTTGGATATTTTCAACATGATCTCATTTTTTACATCCTGAAACTTATATGCATCCGAGACGTATGGACAGATAGATAATAAAAAGCATAGTCATTTACATCCTGGAATTTTTCAAAAATGACTTTTGTCAATTGCTCTCCCATTCAAACAATTTGGTTCTCACCTGTATTAAGGCCATCGCTTAAGCCAATGAGTTGAGTCTGATCTCGACGGCGCGTCTGTGAGCCTCGAGCTCCTCGACCTTGGCAAGCTGCATGACAGCACTGCCGACATTCTTCAGACCCTCGGCAGTGAGGTTCGAGCTAGTGATGTGCTTGACGAACGAACCGAGGTTGACACCAGAGTACTGCTTGGCGTAACCGTAGGTAGCTGTAGACCAATGTTAGTCATGACATACGAACAAGACGAAGCATAGTTAGAACTTACGGAGTGAGTGGTTTACACCAGCAGAGTAATCACCAACACTCTCCGGTGTCCACTGTCCAATGAAAACACTACCAGCGTTCATGACCTTAGCGACGGCCTGCTCGGCGTCCTTGATCTGCAGGATCAAGTGCTCGGGAGCGTAGTCGTTGCTGATACGCATGGCCTCGTCAATGTCCTTGACGAGAACGGTAACAGAGTGGGCGATGGAGCCCCTGACGATGTTCACACGCGGCAATGCCATAGCCTGCTTGTGGACCTCGTCCTCGATAGCCTGAAGGTGGGCTTCGTCAAGGTCAACAGCAATGCAGATGACCTGGCTGTCGACACCGTGCTCGGCCTGAGACAGAAGATCCGAGGCGACGAAAGCAGGGTTCGCGTCCTTGTCGGCAATAACCAAAACCTCAGAAGGACCAGCAGGCATGTCGATGCTGACACCGGCATTGGTGTCGTTGCTTACGTACATCTTGGCAGCAGTGACGAACTGGTTACCGGGGCCCAGGATCTTGTCGACCTTGCTGACACTCTCGGTACCGTAGGCCATGGCAGCAACAGCCTGCGCACCACCAGCCAGGACAATGCTCTCCGCACCAACCTTGTGAGCGACGTAGACGATCTCAGGGGTGATGCTTCCGTCAGCACGGGGCGGCGAAGCAAGGACAATCTTCTGGCATCCAGCAACCATAGCCGGAACACCCAACATGAGAGCAGTGCTAGGCAAGACAGCGGTACCACCAGGGACGTACAGACCCACTCTCTCGATAGGGCGCGAGAATCTGCTGCAGACAACTCCGGGCATGGTCTCGACTTGGAGGGGCTTCTCCTCCTTCTGAGCAGCGTGGAATTTGCGGATGTTCTCGAATGAAACATCAATGGCCTTGATGGTTTCAGGGGCGAGGTTCATGAGTTCTTGGGGGAAAGGAGCTTTGAGGACGGGTGATGTCAGAGAAGTAGCCTTCTCAAACTTGTGGGTGTAGGAAAGAAGGGCCTTGTCGCCATTCTGGCGCACATCGTTGATGATAGGCGTGACAATGCCCATGATGGTCTCCGCAGACTTCTGAGACGGTCTCCTGAGGGCCTCGGTGACTTCAGCTTCGCCGACCTTGCTAATATCTACCCGCTTCATTGTGATCTTCTCATCCGAGGTTTGAGGCTGGGCAGCAGGAGCAGGAGCCGACTCCTTCTTCTCGGCGGGGGCAACGGCAATACCCTCCTTCTTCGCCCATTCACCCTTGGCGTTACCGGGTCTGCGCTTGACCTTCAAGCTCTTAGCATCAAGGTTCTTCTCGATATCAGCGAGGCTAACTCCAGCGCCAATAGCCTTGGTCAAGGCAAAGTAGATCAGGTCGGCAGCCTCAAAGGCGACCTCGTCAGGGGTCTTCGCATCGCAAAGCTCCTGGGCCTCCTCCATGATCTTCGCGCGTAGCAGCTTCTCGTCGGAAAACAGTCTCTTCGTGTAAGAACCCTCAGGGGCTGACTGTTTTCTTGAGACAAGTGTCTGCTCAAGCTTCGAAATACCCCTGAGGTCACCGAAGCAACCAAATTGCTCCAAGTGACAGAATCTGCCAGTTTGTCTGACGATGAACTTGAGCGCATCGTTGTCGCAGTCAGCCGAGATTCTCACCAACTCCTGGGTATCTCCAGAAGTAGCACCCTTGTACCACAGACCACGTTTCCGGCTCTGGTAGACACCGGTCTGTGTTCTCAATGACTCTGCAACACTCTCCTCACTGCTGTAAACCAGTCCAAGAGCAATACCTCGCTCATCGCAGACAACGGTAGGCAAAAGCTTGTCCGCTCTGTCTGACTTCCAGTAGATAGAGAACAACTTGGGGACGTAAAGCTTCTCACCAGCCTCATCCTTCTTCGTCGTCAACTTGGTGGAGGGAATGATAGGAATGGCGTTGAGAAGAGCGCATTCAGCCAACAACTGTTCACAATCGGCGCCAGCAACTGGCTTAATGAACATAGGCGGGAGCTTGTCAACGCTGCTAGACTTCAAGAATCCGGGAACATCACAGCTCTTGGGCTCAAAGTCCTTCAGAAGCAACTGCTTCTCAGTACCGGTAATCTGGGCCAACTGAGTGACGACAGGCGCGATTCTCTCGCCAAACTCAGTAAATTCGGACAACCTCTCAGGCTGAACGAAAACCTTGCGGGCACCATGGTCCAGAAGTGAGATAATGTCGTCGCGGGATTCCAGCGCAGTGCCGTCGAAGAAAGCCTGGAAATCGGCATTGTGGCGGACCAGGAAGTTCAGGAGCTTCTCTAAGTTCTTCTGAGTCGCCTCGAAAAAGACACAGCCGAGGCAAGAAACTTCTTCACGGCTTAGTCCTTCGCTCGAAGCCAGTCCCGGGGGGACGGCCACAGAGACAAGGAACGGCAGCGGCAGTATTGTCTCCATGTCAATTGACCTGGTGGAATAAGGGATGAGTGACTCAGATGAAAAATAAGAGTTTAGATCCTGGGCTCCCTCTCTATGATGCAATGAAATGCGCCGTGTTCGGTCCATTTGATGGTGGGGCTGAGTCTGCCCCTCTACGCATCTGCGCTAGTCCAGATCTGATCTAGTGCATCGTCCATCTCGATAAGGCCCGGTACTTTAGCGATAAGAGTCCGTTCATTGAACTGCAGGTACGGACGGAGTACGCAATGCCTACCGGACCGACCTGCCATCATACTTCCGAACTTCTGCAACAACACCTAACATAATCTCCTCCTGCAAACATTCACCCACTTCCAACCTTACCCGCATTCTTCATACAACCAATTCATTCCGCAAGAGACATAAACCGCAGCTCACGCTCCAATCTCTGCTATCGAATTGACAGATCCGACCATCTTGCAACATCCAAGCGAAAATACCAACGTCCGAAGCTAGGATTCTGTCGCGGCACGTCACGAGCCCTCGCGTGCCGGTACAGAGCAGTCAATCTGGGTGCGCAGGAACGATACCCTCCTATATATTGACTTGCATTCAATCTCGGAGATCGTCACACCACTGCTAATCACCGCATCAATCACAACCATGACGACGAACGCCCCATCAACCAACGGCGTCATGCCGAACGGCGCATCATCGTCGTCTCAATCCCAGTCCCTCTCCCAATCGCAAACCATCCAGGCCAGCTTCACAAGCACCAGCACAGCCGTAGCGCCCACCCAAACCAACGGCACAACAGCCGCACCCACCAACGGCATCGCGCCAGCCGCGCCCTCCTCACCAACCACCACAACCCACGAGCCGCGCCCGCGCGACGCGCGCACCATCGAGCTCCTCCTCACTTCCCAGGGCGTCACCAACTTCGACGCGCGCGTGCCTCTCCTCCTCCTCGACTTTGCCTACCGACACACCTCCAGCATCCTCAACGACGCCCTCCACCTCTCCGGCGACCCCTACACATCCCACGCCGGCGCGAAGCCGAGCGGTTCCAGCGGAGCCGTCCCCACAGCCCCGCCGCCCGGCGATGCAACTGTTAATAATAATGCTATCAACATTGCCATCGCTAGCCGGCAGGCGTACCAGTTCCGTGGTGGATCCGGTGGTGGTGTTTCCGGAGCGGGCGGTGGTGGAGTCAGTAAGGAGTGGTTGCAGGAGCTTGCGCGCGAGCGCAACAAGGTCGCCCTGCCTCGTGTGTTGGCCAATGAATGGGGCGTTCGTCTACCTAACGAGCGATTCGTGCTGAGTGGACATAGTTGGGCAATGCGACCGGACTGGGATGGTGAAGGTACAGGCGAGGACGAGCCCACTAGCGAGGATGAGGAAGATGAGAACGAGGATGAAGATGCCATGGAAGGCATCGAGGGCGCCGATAAGCAGCCGAAGGAGGAGGAAGAGGGCGGAGGTCTGGATGAGTTTTTGGGCGACGATTTCGCCGATGAGGATATGGAAATGGAGGAATGAGGAACTACGGAGGCCATGGACCTACATATCACTCTAGGTACCACAGGACGCCCCTGATATCAACTCAATTTCCTCCTACTTTTTTACAGCCATGTTCAGTCCCTTGTCTCCCTGGAACCCCCAACCAGACAATGGAAGACCACAGGACGAAACAGCGTTATTTTACCCCCTTTTGTCGTTATTTCTTCGTTGTTATTTCTTTCCATCCGCCCCAAGCGGCGATTTGTTACAAATTAAATGGATGGAGTGGGTGTTGGGCGTTATACAGAGAAATGAAAGCTTTACGATACCATAACCATGCTTTGTCTTTCCCATTCTTTTCCCCCTGGTCGTATCTAGTGTTATAAACAAATCAAACCACCAAAAACATGAAGAAAATGGGGGACTTCGATGTATCAGTCAGGAGAGGAATAGAGCAGTAAATCATGTTCTTTCGAACGGTTCTCACACTTACCTCTTTTTCATTACAGATGACATGACAATCACAACTGTTAAATCATCTTTATGAACTTTTTTCTATTAAAAGGAGATCATACTACCTAACCTCACCCCATCAAGACATACACACACATGTTTTTATTTATTTCAAACTCCAGAAGACAACTCCCAATGGGAAAAAGAAAACGCCTTGCGCTATGCAATTACCTATATGGAGAGGGGAAAAGCCATGCGTGAAAGGAAAAACCATGTCCGTTTCCTGATGGTAAGGCTCAATGTGTGTGTGTGTGTTTGTGTGTTCTATAGTACGTAGACAAATCCGAATCCCTTCACACGATAGACCCCTGAAAAAGATCGTCCGCTTGTGTAACTACAGTATGCCGGGTTGGGTCGAGAAGTTTTGCCTTCAAGGGCGCTTAGGCTTCGAGGTGGTCTTCTCGAGGCCCAGATTCTTCACGCCAGTGATGAGTTCCGCATTCACGTCGGCCACCGCTTTCTTAGGGCGAGTAGGCGATTCGTCTCTGCTGTCCGGTTCATATTCGGCTTCATCCACCTCTTCATCTTCATCGTGCCCATGCTCATCGTCCTCCTCTTCATCATCGGCATCTTCGGGTCTGTCGTAAACCGCCGAGCCGACCATTTCATCCTCGTCCTCATAATCACCACTCTGATCGCTATCGCCTGCGTAGGCATCATCGTTGTCTTCATCATATTCGTCTCCATGGGAGATATAGCTATCCCCCATTTCACCCACATCCTCATCGTCGTCGTCATCTTCCTCGTCGTCGCGACCGCGCCTTTCGTCCTCCGATCCGCTAGCTGAGAACTCATCCAACTCTAGAGGCGTGTCCCGCCAGTATGTAAAGTCAGTGTAGTTCACTCCAGCACCCTTAACCAACGTGCTGACTGGCGGGAAGTAGTGATCGACTACTTCTCCTATATTGACATAGCTAAGTTTCAGCTTGTTGAGACTGAGTAGATCCAGGGACACTTCCGCATTTGAATTGATAGTAAAAATGCGATTCCTCGGAACATCCACAGTGCGGTAGGAGATCTGGTCCGTGAGACGGTTTCCGAAACCTGCGTAGAAACAGTGGTTGTCGGGTCCGTCATACAAACTTCGAATATCACGAAGTGTTGCCATCTTGAAGACGTGAGGTTTCCTCAGGTAGATTTCTCGTCTCAACGCAGCCATCGTCCTATCTGGTGATAGGATAGTCGGCCCTTTCGGCAGTCGGTAGCCATCCTGAATGATGCCATTCAGATAGGCCCGAGTAGTATCAGCCTGTCCGACTGATCGACTGGTCAGGTACATGATATTGTAGCCATTTGCTACAATGTCATGGTACAGCTTGGCAACGCCTGCGTGTGTCCAATCGCGGCCAATCATATTCAATACGTGACCCAGGGCGTCTGACTTGGTAATCGTCCCGTCGATATCCGATATCACCACCGGGGTGTCATGCCTCCACAGGAACATGTTAGCGGTACAAGTAGCGCGGTTTACAGTAAAACTCATCGAGTTCTCGCCCGGCTTCAAGTCGAGAGCCTTCAGCTGATCGCTAGTCAGGCGAAGAGTTTTGGCGTAGTTTCTGTGATGATGGCTTGCCGAGGAAGCAGAACCTGGAGTCGTAGGCGGCGTTTGTAATTGACTATGACCGACGTCAGATTCGCTGCGCCGATGGAGAGCATCTCGCGAAGATGCGATTGAATCGTCACTGGCATATCCTGGATCTGAAACGGCATCAAGCGCTAATGTCGGGGCGGGTCGGAGCGATGCGACAGCCTTCTTTAAGGCGGCCTCCTTTGCCTCTTCGCTACTGTAGATCCAAAGATTACCCTCCTCGTCCATACCAAATAGTGCGCCGATGTCGTAATCGCCCTGTAACTCTTCGGACAATATTTTGCGCGCAAGGATCTCTGCTTTGATGGCATCTTCCTCGCTACCCTTATACGACGCCAGGTCGAGCATTAGATCACCCGTATCGGTAACACGGGTAGGAATGTTCACAGCTGATAACTCGTGAGAAAGAACCATAGCACGTTGGATAGCTTCGGTCGGGCCTAGAGGAGGTGGGCTGCGTGATCTGTGCGAAGGAGCCGGGCTCTCGCCACGCGATTCGTCCATCGACTCATCCTGATCAGATGGGCCCCTTGAATTGGGGCGGCCCGACTCGCTCGAGGGACTGCGTCGCGAAGGAACACCAAGCCAGTCTCCAGTACTTAAGCGCCCTCTTTCCGATTCGAGAGTAGACATCGTGGCCGCTGTATCTGTATTTAGCAACGCTCTCCGAAATACTACCGAATTTTCCGGGTGTGACGACGAACCTGAACGTAGCTGATGGGTTTGAAGAACATTAGGTCCCGGTCTTGTCCTAGACGAACCCCTGTGCCTATTTTGCCCGCCATCCAGCTGTAAAAGGTCGGGCTCTTGGAGGAAGTTGGGCGTGGTATTCGACCGATCGATAGAAGCCAGTGTAGGACTCGTCTCGGGTGATACGAGTGGAGAAGTTTGCAGGCTCTGAGGAATCGTATCGGAGGTCTCGAATATAAAAAAGGCCTCTCCTCCCTCGCCTAGTTTCATAGCATAGTCTTGCTTGCGTCCATTGACCTTGAACTCGACCTTTTTCTCGTAAGGTCGGAGCAGGGAGAACTTGCCGAAGCGAACGTGGAATGGGGAGCAGTATAAGTCGCCATTTTCATGCTCGACGACGATCACATCAATGGCGCCGCTCAGCGTAGCCGGGTTGATGGAGTTCCACGCGGTGGACACTGAATCGCTGATGTTCCTGACGTACTGCATCGTTCATGAAGTTGCGGTGCGTAAGATATTGTGGTAGTGGCAGTACCGAAAGAGAAAGAGTAAGCAGGCGAAGCGCCGCGAGAGTTAAAGCGGGAGACGCGGGAGTAGGCGGAAGAGAGAGCGAGTCAGACAGATGGAGAGAAAAGGGGGCGGTCGGGGGCCCGAAGACGGCAGGGATAGAATATGCGAGGCGGCTATTAAAAGAATAGAAGAAAAACAAACCAAAACACGGCAGTGTTTTGTGTGGGATCTAGATAGTAAGATGCCGGCAAGCTGGCGATGGAAATCTCGAGACGATCGGACGTGTTGGTATGAAATGGAGCGGACCTGGCGTGTGCGGCAGTCGACGGTGGTAGCTCATAGATTAGGAGGGAATGACGATGGTATCGAAGAGAAGAGCAGACTATATAGCTATAATTAATTCGTCTGCAGGTAGGGCAGCATTGTTATCGAGCAAAAGAGCGTCTGGGACTGTGGCATGGAGGTTGGCGCGTTGTATCATGGACGAGAGTCGGACGGGGGGGTCACGGTTTTGATGGAAAATGTATCGGCCTGCCTACGTAAATAATGTCTAGCGGCAGGTACAATGTACGAGCATTGCGTAGGTACAAGCCAATGCCAACTTCAGGTAAGTGCCTCATACGACGGGTCAGCAGTCAGGTACCGTCTACCTGTCCGAGGCCGATGCACCTGCCTTACCGATCAGAATTTCATTAGCTGCGATTTAGGCTAGGCAGGTCCTGAGAACCTGTAGGTACTGTACCACCCGGGTAAACTGCAAACTGCGCCTGCAACTGGGAATGCTTCCCACGTCCCTGTTTACGCCTGCCTTTCTGCACTTCTACGAGTACAAGTACTTGTACCTACTTACCGTACTGCACGGTCGACGAATTGTGACGTAGTTACGGTGAAAGCAGCCGATTTAAAGTCTAATACAACGAACCGTCAGAACTTGTGCCAAAATACGTGACTAACAACAACATGTGAGCTCTATTACATGCAGTCATTCGGTCGGCAACATGGAATCCCTATATAATCCGTCGACAAGTTTGGAGGATTTCTGGTGTTGCTGTGTTCCTATTCCGCAGAGTAATCCGCACACTAATGTGGGCAGGCAAGGCGTGGCTGCGAATGTACGGCTCTCAATCCGAGACACATGCCACATGAGGTCGCTCCACTTGCCCCTATTGGCTCAGCTAGTGTACGCTATGCCTAGGTAGCTGGATTGTCCCGCGACGGTGACCGAAGGGAACGTGAAGCACCTTCACCGGTAGATGAACCGTACAAATACCTACGGTATCCTGCTACGAGTACCTAGTGTTACGCCGTTATACGGAGCTATACAGTGCCGTCACTTTACAAAGACTGTGTCTACCAAACCGCCCTCGGAAACACAGTGTGGATACCTGCTACCACAACTGTACAAGTTGAAAGTGATCAAGCGGCGGTCCCGGTCACTTCTCAGGAGTCCCACAACGATCCATCCCCTAGGCTAGCCGTTTAAACCCGCAGCTGGGCATTGGCGCCATGGGGTTACCATGGCGTGCCGCGTCACAGGCTCGCAGCCCTAACAAACAGACAGAAGTACCAGATACATTGGCTACGATCCCGACCTCCTGGGGCACACAAGCATATTGTCATGGGACTTTGTGCTCGGCGATGTGATCGGGTTTACGGGTGGTCTTTGGAAATATTGCTGCAGGCCATATTGGTTCGGTAGGGATCGAGAATTCGCCCCCTTCAACTCCTGACCGGAATAGCAATGTCGTGCTACCTCGAGCTCCCTATTGTTGGGAAGTGATCTGACTGTGTTTGATGGATTTGCCTGGAACATACTTGATACGCTCGATATCATTGCCGACAGGGGATTTTGATCGATGTTGGAGATGCACCGACGAATCGGGTTGTGACGTAGCTTATAACTGCTTCACCTGTCTCGAGTCTCGGTGAGTCCTTGGTCCTCTTGTTATCTGTTGATTGTGCGGAAACTCGATAACCTGCAACCTGAATTATTGTGTATAATCAAAGGGAAAGACAGCAGTATAGGCATGCTATTGTTGAATGTTTCCTCCCGAAGACCGACGAGTCGAGTGAATAAAGGGGCTCTGCTTAGACCCCCGATCATGACAAGGACAGCAAAGACTCCCGAGATGATTTCGATGGCAACTCACATAGTCATGGTTGCATACATTAGGAGGGCACTCATTCTGGCGCCTCTTCACTACAAACTACCGATTCCATCGCATGTCGATGTCCTTGCGTATAAGCGAACGATGGCCAGCTCCTGTCCGCTGTGTTCAGACCGTGTGACCTTTTTTGTCCGTTCATTTCGCCGATGCTTCATCAAATCTAGTACCATAACACACACGCTCCGCAATGACCTGTCCCAACACTTTTCTGATACACGTCGTGGACCTCCTTAAACAGCCACGGCTTCCGGAATATAAGCATATCTCGGCATCAAGGCCATCCTCTCCTCCGGGCTGAGCTCGTCCTCGTATATCATCTTTACGTTCTTGTCCTTTTCCTTCTTCGACTTCTTCTCCGCAATTGGTTCCTCTGCCCCGGCAAGGGCCTCTGACTTCTTCGGTGGCTTGATACCCGCCTCTGCCATTCTTATTAGCTGGTCGATATCATCGCCTTGAGGCGGTACGGCGCCTGATGCGAGCTCTTCCGCTGTAGGGGGAGCACCCGACCAAGCAGGCTGGCCAGGTCGTGGAGGAAGGCCCGTGGTAGCAGGAACATTGCTTCCGGGTCGTTGGGGGATATTCGATGTAGTATATGCGTGAGGGTATTGTTGTTGAGCCGGGTATCCAGGGTACTGAGCGCCGGGCGGGTGGAATGGTGAATTCTGTAGATACGGTCAGCTTGAGAGCAAGATCAGAATGTGCATGAATACGCACGAAGGCACCAGGTGAGGTGCTCTGGGCAGGACTATGTCCATCAGGTAGACCCTGCGGCGGCGTGTGTGTTGCGCCGCCTCCATTTACGTTCTTCTGCGCAGCGAGTCGTGCTCGGTGCTCAGCCAGGCGCTTCTTAATCTCCTCGGGCGTTTCGGCCTTGATCTTCTTGGCAGGCCTCTTATCGCTCTGTCCAGGCGGCGGATTGCCAGTAGCGGCATAACGCTCGGCTTGCGCCTGGTAGAAGTTTTGTATGATGCGCTGGTTGTGCTGCTGAACGATGTCCTCGGGGATACCTTCCATACCGAAGATCTCGACATCGAGACCTTGTCTGTTGGGAAGCGCATTTTCAACAGACGAAAGAGACTCCTTGTGAACTTGGTTCATGTGAACGGAGAGACCTGACCGGGTTAGCGTCGTTCAACACATGGCGCGCGCGCCCTATGAGATGGGGATCGCGAGATCATTACCTCCGGCAGTGTTCAGTCGCCGACCACATCGGTCGCACTTGAAATGCTTCGCTTTCTGATGCGAGATTAACAATTTTAAATCCTCAAAGTCTCGTTCACCTGTCGCGCAGTCAGTACCAGTGAATCGTGCCAGCACAGCGAGAGCGACGCGTACAGTAGTAACACCAAGGGCGATTGAGGAGCTCCTCCACGTCGGGATGCTTGCGCTTCTTTCCTCCCATCGTGAATCGCTCGGAATAGTCGATCTAATTGGAGCAGTAAGGAACTGAACGGGTTCTAATTTGTAAATGCAGGGAATATATCGACGTTCGCAAGACCGTGTAGACTATGTATCTTAGTAGGCGGTACCAGCTGAGGATGTGTTGCTTCTCAACAGGAAGAATGAGACCTTGGCCCCATTAGCCTTGTGGCGAGTGACGGATGAGATGTGGCGGTGCATTCCTCATTTGGTAATCCGGGCGCGTCCATTCTATGCGCGGAATTGGGCGTGAAGCTAGCGCTTACAGGGGGTGGAAAGTAATGACCGTTTTTGGTTCCCTTGATGTGAGGTCGCTTTTAACAAGAATTGTCGAATTGGTTGATAACTTCAACATGCTATTTATTCAATTTTTAGTCGTTGGCCCAGAAAGTGCATGAGCTCTGGTGTAAATTGGTTTTGTCATATATTCAGGACTTTAGGGGGAGGTAGGGTTGAGTACGGGAGCAATTACATGTACTACATATACAGATAGGTACGGAGCAGTGTTGCTTTCTCTTCGTGCCTTAGTTATGAGGAATTGCTCTTGCGGAAGCTTCTCTAGACCAAAACATGGCCCAAGTATTACACAAACCGCCAGACAATTCGTGGCGGATTCTGGCAATCCCTGAACATCAAACGCCTGGTTGGCCGGCATGGCAGCAAAACGGAATGAGCCGGCGTCGTAAGGTGTTTTGGAGAGAGATCCATGTAGCTACGGCTCGGAATTTGATATTTTTCTCTTCATTGTGTTTTGGACGAGTTGGAGGTGGCATTGAGTACTTACGACAGCTCCAGTATCACAACCCAACCCCAGTAACCACTTTGAATGATGGTCGTTGAACACAGGGCATGATGCTGGATGTTCCGGCTAGTGATATTGCCTTGTTCTGAGTCGAGTCTGATTCGGACTCCGTTTCCTGAACCTCTAGAACCGGCAGTGGGATGCATAATTGTTCATATATAGTCGCTGGCGGCCACCGCTGGAATATCGTATAATGTAATGGCAGCAATTCCTGCTTGACTCGCCATGCCAATGGCAGGAGTACAGGTAGGATAGTAGGTTAATAGCACATCTGTGCCAGCCTTTGCTCCAGTATTCTCTCACGCTTCCTGTCTCAAGCTCGCGGAAAATTCAGTAAGTGATCATCGAAACCAGAAATTGCATAGGCGGGCTGTACGCTTGTCAAGATAGAAAAGAAAGCACGGGGGTTGGTGCCTGCATTGGAGGGCGGCAGAGGTAAGCGGAGGAATGGTCAATTGTTGATTGATACATATAATTCCTGCAGCGTATGCCTGATGTCGATCTAAATGGAAAGAGATACGTAGAGAGAAAGAAAAGATTAGAGGAGAAGACAACTCAGAGACTGTCTTCTCGAATTAAGATATAGGACGTGACCGATTGTATCTTCCCTGACGGTGCCAGGGAGTTTCATCTGGGTTTCAATGGGCTTCTTCCAAGTGTATTTCGATTGTAACTCTGTCACGCCATCTTTTGTGCCTGAGAATGTGTTTGGTAGCCGAACTGCTCTGAGATTTTGATACACTTGGGCAAACGTAGCAGGACGCGAATGTGTGTTGAATGGATGCTTGAAGGACGGATCAGGTCGGTGAATTTCATCGGAGCGTGAGTGCCATATCCCTCAGAGGGATGACGTCACTATGCAGGCAGAAACAACCAGGGATGCACACTAGTCCCTACACAGGATAGCGTGGGGTGCAGAGGCTCGAGATCCGAAGCTGCGACCCACGAAGCAGAGGCAGGCATCACGGCCAATCACAGTCAGACAAAGTCCTACGGTCCTAGCTCCTACCTTCACCTCACTACTCCGGCACGAAGCACGTTGCCGTCTTCTCACGTCCCGGTCCCTATCCATTCGGTTCAGTAGAAGATTCACTGCCTAGCGCTACCATTACTGTCTATAGTCATATCAGAAGCAGCGGCTCAGGGGTCTTCACAAAGATGATCGGCTCTCCCTGTCCTTGACTGATTGGCTCCACCCTCTCAGAAATGTGAACGCCTGAACTCGATCCGCCCACCACGACCCTCCAAAACCTCCGTGCCTTGTGCCTCGGAAGCCCAATTGAACCCTGCGCTATCAATCCTCAATGCCTCAGCGCTGATGCCTTGCCGTCATCTGCGAGATGTAATCCCTCGCATAGTCAACTATGGATTGCAGTTGGTCAGACCCCGGTTGAGACACGTCAATCATGGAGAAAGGATTTACCTTGCTGGTCCATCTTGGCTTTCATCTCCTTCCAGACCTCCTCGTCTGCTTCTTTTCTGTTATCTGCCGTGCAACAAGCGCAGAAGTCATGGCCATCTGTGACCAAATTATAGTGGGATGATGGTTCGAATTCCGGAGTGGGGAGTCTCGGGATGACCGGTGCTCTGGGCATGTAGCTTGGGTTCCTCTCATCAATGCGCCTTCTCCTAGCTAGGGGGTTTCCGTCTCTTCCACACGGCAATGAATTCACGGCGGATTCTCTGTTGCCTGGTACGCGGACCACGAAGTCATGTGACTGCGCCATAGTTGGATGCCTTGGATGCCCAGCACATGGGTCCTCGTCATCGTCAAATCTCACTCTGCTAGCTCCGGTCCTCTGTGAGCTGGTCAACTGGGCATATCTGGGAGATGCCAGTGTATTTATTCCAGGGTATCCTGGCGTCCCCAAAGGTATCTGCGCTTGAACACCCCCATTGATGGCTTCACGCTTGTGGCCCCTCGGTCTCTTCAATTGAGCAGGCGGAAGCTCTACTGGAAAGAAAGGCTCGTCACTATGCAGAAGCACAGCAGCTCGCCGGCGTTCCGATGACTGACTTCTGGTCATTCGCAATGGCCGATGCATGCTCTCATGGTGTATTGAGTAGTTGGGTGGTGAATCATTTGCGTCTACACTCATTAGATCCAGATGGGGGATGAGTTCAAGACGCAGTATGAAGATGATTCATACCCAAAACTCCGATATGTGAGCACATGGCTCGGGTTGTGTGGACGCGAGACTCGGCAGAGTCACGATTTCTGCACCGTGTGCAAACCAAGCTCTGCATCTCTCCTTGATTATCTAGAGAAGTCATCAGTCTCGACTAGCTCAAGAGTGTGATTTCATATGGGGTGTGGGAGTGAACTCACGACGTAGGACGAAGGCGGGAGCACAGGGGTATTTATGATGAGAATCTTCTCTTCCCCTTTTTCGACGAGGGTCTCGACAAGTTCAAGTCTCTTGAAGTGGTATTCTTGTGACTGTTCCGATGGAGCCTTTTTGTGCAGATGAGGAGGGAAGTGTGTGGGATTTTAGTAGAGGAGGAGGACCGGCTTTTATGGCCAGAAGGGACCCAGGGTAGGGGGGGCTCTGCCCCCTTCCCTCCATGTCAAACGGACCAATCAGTGAGAGCTGCAGTCACTTCCACTGCATGCGACTACTTTCCATCAGCCACAACCCACACCTCGATCTACACTCAGTAGTATTGCATATTCACCTCCTGTTTTGTCTCGAGACCTACCATTCAACCCGGAGAGTGTCGACTTCATCGTTCAGTTGCTGCGACTCAGGCTCATAGCTCAGAGCTGCTCAGGGTCATCGTCGTCATGTATCTGGCACACTACGTTCAGATCCGCATACTACGCAGAGAACAGCCTTGCTGCGAGTTTCATTGATGATGATGGCGGTGGCTCACCTTTTTACACTCTTCTTAACGTTCTTGTCACATGGCTTGCCTTTCCCATCTCAACAAACCTGATCTACATCGCCGCTCTCAACATCAGACAACTTGCTCTACCGGCTCTCGGAACGCCATTTATTTACACAAGCAAGCCTGCCACACCAGCCTCCCTATCTGTGAACTACCGCCTCACCCATCGAATCGGATGATCTACCAGCTATCCACACAGATCTGCAAACTCAGCCAAAGCCAGGCTCCAGGGAAAAAAGAGATAACGACGGCTCGTCCTCTTCTAGTTCTGCTCGAAAGCGTGGGAAGTCTGCCCTACGTACTAGGAGGGGTGGGGTAGCAGGGGGGAGGGGGATCAGAGGGACCTCCGGTTTGTAAGGTGCGGACAAATTCCAAATACATACGATAACACGGATTGGTTTGGTACGAAAAGAGTCACCTGTCTGGTGAGATCGGGTCGGGCCAATAGGCAGCACCCAAAGAAACCCCTATGGCCGTACCACGTGATCTGGGAAACGTCTGAGGCGCACGAGCCACCACGTCTCCGGTTTGCCTGATGGGCGTGTTGGCACGCTTTGCTTGTTCTGCAGGCAAGTTTACGTGAATTTTGGCCAGAGAACCCGCCAAATCATGAATATGGGCGATTTACTTTTGGGTTTCAGGGGTAGATGAGTTCGCCAGGTCACTTTGTGCGAGACCGACTCCTCGTGTCCTTCGGAACGGCCCGATAAGGACCGAGAATTGAAGTGGAAAAAGTCGATAATTTGGAACCAAGTTTGATCTCTCAAGGGTTAATTGGCACGAATTGATTACGAAGGTTTACAGGCTTATATTCCATCTAGCGGCGAGTGTCAATGCTACGGAACACAGGACCGAAGGTAGCAACATCCGGAAGGGAACATCCAAGCCATCATAACATAATCAGACAACGGGTAATCCTTCACACAACATAAACCTGCATCCACACGATCGTGGTCAACCCTTTTTAAATAGCCCCCTAAGCAACCCTTAGCCCCTGAGCAATGGTCCCCTCATCACATAAAGCCATCACTATCCTCCATGCTGTCTATTGACTGGTCAGCCTCCTGAAGAGTTTGACGATCTAGTCATCAAGCTCGGGGATCCTTCGGCGGATTGGACGGAACGCAGATGGATCGATATAATCTAATTCATCGGGGAACCGATGAAGATCCGGGATCTGCGGCCATCCGGCACACAGGGGCGAGTAGTTCTCGGAATTGCTAGATCAGTTGGATTAGAGAAACGGGCTACTACCTGGGGGGGTTAAGGAGAGCGACTCACACTTCGAAGATCTGGATGATGCGATCAAGCTGCCTAGCATAAATCGATAGTCGAATTATATGCTCAGACTGGGCTGCTGTAATAGTCGTCGCGAAGTAGATTCGCGCATTCAGCAAATCGCGTTCGAGGCGAACCAGCCACTTCACAGTCGAGTCATAGGTAGCGGGCCAAACATGGCGAAGAGTCCTGTTGCCGGGGCGCCGCGATTCCTCTAGGATGGACCCAAGACGACGCAGGCGCGGTTCGAATGAAGCGCATTTACTCAAGAACTGGTCCGAGAACGGGGTACGGTGATCTGGGGAGGTTAATCTGGTCTGAATGGCGTCCAGCACGCGTAAAATGGACGGCACATTCGTGATGATATTATCCAGATCAGTATGGGTGTTTCCGGCTGTGTTGCTTGTTGGGGGTTGGTCTGGCGGGACAACGTCGGTTGTATCCATGCCATAATGTTCCACGGACTGGCTCTGGTCTTGCACATAACCGTAATAGGAACAGTGGGTGGCGCCTTGCGCGAATCCCTGGGAAGTAAATACGCGGACGGTATCAGCCATGGCCCTGACTACTTCCTCCCGGGCTTGCTTCTGTCCCTGCGCGCCATTGTGATCGTGATGGCGGGGTGCGTCTCGCGCGGGTTCCTCGGGATTTGATGCGCGAACGAGATTGGCATTATCGGTAGGACTGCTCGACTGTGAAGCGGCAATGAACTCACGAAAGTCCTCGTCTTCGTCGACGGACAGGGGAAGCGAGATGACAGAGGCGTAATCACTATCATCACTGACCAGCTGCCAGTCGTTATCATCATCTGATTGATGAGCCGTGATGGGGGCAACACCCATGCTGGGCGGCGACAACGCGAGGCGTCGAGTCGGCATGATAGAACAAGAGGGATTGAAGGACAAAATTTAAGTGACTTGGGGACGCGATCTCAGATCACAACAGGAATGTCGTTGAAGGGTTCAAGGCGGTGTCAAGGCGGGGTAGGTGAAAAGTGATGAATATGCGTTGCGCATGGTGCTTGGAAGTCACTTGTAGGTTGGTCGTTAATGGTTTGGTACACCAAGTAGGTAAGTTGACAAACTCTAGGTGGGCGGTGCGGGAAAGGGAAGAACGACAGTTGGGACCAGATGGGTCAAAGCTCGGTGAGTTGAGTTTGTTTGCTTGTTTTCTGCAACGGAAGCAAGTAATTACAGATGGAAGGTAGGTGCGAACCTAGAAGAGTCGTCGTTGGTCTCAGCTATCATGCCCGGTGGAAGTCACGGCATTATGTCATCCGCCGCAAACCCGACATGAAACACTTATACGGGGTAGTTACATATGGTCCGTGTGACGCAATCCTATTGCACATTCTTGGTTATGCCTTTATCGCGAAGGATTGGACGAGGCCAATGATCACCAGCAAGACGACCAGAGTGAGGGACCAGCTGGATGCAGCAAGTGTCAACAGAGAACGAAGTACCAATGAAGTACCGGGGGTAAGGCCCTGTGCATCGCTGGAGACTAACACCTTGGCAGACGTCGTTGTGCATGAATCCATCGTTCGCAGCGCGGTCTCCGGTTCTTGTTCGTCGACCGACCTCGGAGACTTTAAAGCGTCGGGATGTGCAGCATCTGGTCGCAATCCTCGACGTCGCAAGATGAATAACACACCGACTGTTCTATAATTTTGGTCTAGACGATGAATTGAATGGAGTTACTGCCGACCATCGACCTGCAGATGTCTGGGTGTCGGCGTCGACGCGCGATACGCTTGCGATGGCAACTTGTTCCGACGAGTCCCGAGGTCCTGCATGAGACTTGGAGGCCGGTCAGGCGATGTGATATTACGGGATATATATATACCTCAGGCTTTAGCGTTGCCTGATTTTATGGTGCTGCTGCAAGAAAGAAAGAAAGGAGGAACGAAACATGGGTGGGACTTCAGTGCAGGCAACTATAAGGCGACCGAGCCCTTGCTTTACCACTATCTATTGCGGTGCGACATGACCGTGGTTTGAAACACGGGCCGACGGTTTGGTAGACACAGGATCTCAGGAGATGGCATACACCTGCTTGCGTGTGACCCTTGACTATGTTCAAGATATACAAGAGCGGTTTAACGTCGTTGAGCAGCTAGCTCTCAGCTCTCTACAGAATAGTGAGGACCAACGGTAGTAGAATTGATGTTCTATAAGAGAAGTTTGCAGCAGTACCGCGTCGTCCGCGAGTCCTACGTTTTCTACCCCATACGAATCGCACCCTCTCATTCACCGTATACGACGACTGGCGCTCCTGCTTCTACTCAAACTCGGGCAGAGACCAGTACGGCCAGGGAATTGCATAATTACAATGGCGGAAGAGAAAGCGAGGTGATACCATTTCGTACTCGGATGCGCATGAATAAGAAGCTGTTGTGCTCACTGTTAGTGACCCTGACCGGTGAGTCTTTGGTCGGCTGGTTGTAACGAAGAACAGTTGGAAATCATTGTCTCCCATTTACTCTAGATGGGACTTTGTTTCTCGGTCGGCTTGAGAAGTAGTCATATTCTCCCATATTCTAACGTCGCTGACTACTGGTTCAAGTCCTCGGGTTCGTGTGTGATCAGAAGAATTCTGCCGGTGCTACTTTTCACTTCCATGCAGGCGCCGTCAAAATCTTGGCTGACATTGATGGTGAACAACGCGAGTCAATGTAGGCGTCACTGTTCGTCTCGGGATAATTCACTCCGATACTCTTGCATTTAACACCGAGCAACTCGCAATAATCGGGCGAAGCCTCAAGGTTGGATTTAAGTTGGCCCTAGGCTCGACACAGAAGTTCAGAACAGGAACGGAAGTAACGGATGAATCTATCGGGGACTTGTCAAGAAGTTACCCCTCTCTCGCTATTACGTGACACGCGCTCCAACCTGATCCTGGATATTATGGGAGACAAATAAGGCTAAAAGGGTCACGACATACCTCGTCCACCTATCGGCTCGCTGGCATGATGGTCAGCATGCACATCGTGGCGCGCAGAGACTAATCATTCCGATCATATACTTGCTCTTGTTTACTGAGTAGCGTCGTATCATGCAATGGGACGTGGTGCAGAAGACGTTGTTTACGGCCTGGCGTGTCTGGTTCCAGGGTGGAAGAGACTACCGGATAAGCAGGTTTGTGTATTGATCTCAGTATATTTCCAGTTCAAAGACGTTGAAGAGCTCTCATGAGGTAGATAGGAAGTGTATATCACCACTCTACGAAACGTATCATGGTGTTTCCCAGAAATCGCAAGACAGGTGGACTGTTACTAGTAGCCGTGCTTCCCGTACTTACAATCAATGTTGCCAGGCCACCAACCCATCTTCAGATTCCAGCAACGATTCCCGCAGGAGCATCTCCTGAGATCAATCCTGACTTCCCAGCTCTAGCCTTCGAGGAAGCCTCCTTTGTCCGATATGCCCAAGATGACGAAGGCAACATCAACGCATTCTCAACAAACCTAATAGATGCTATCTACTCAAGAACGGGCGGAAAGCCCATCATCCGACTAGGCGGGACATCTCCAGACTACGGAAAGTATCTCCCTGGCCAGACAAAGCCCGCACTGCCGGTCGCCGAGCAGGATAACTTTCAGGATGTCGGACATACGACCATCGGCCCTTCGTACTGGGCGTTGACGAAGAACTTTCCTGATACTATGTACATCATCCAAGTCCCGCTCGCTACGGCGAATATCAGCGAGCCTATTGCATGGACTCAATCTGCTGCGGATATAATTGGTCTAGATCACATATTCTCGATTCAACCTGGGAACGAAGCAGATCTTTACCGTGACACGTACACCGGCGAAGGCGGAATTCCGCTACATCCGCCGGAATACCAAGGAACACTTACTAACGAGACATATGTCGGCAACTGGACTAGGTATGTGTCGGCGATCAGGGACTCCGTGCCGGGCTTGCCGCCAAGGCGTTTCTTTACGGCGTTTGACACGGCCACGCACTTCGGCGCGGATGTGGCTGCCGAGGGATACATATTCGCCGTGGACAGGTGTTTTGCACTCGGAATTGATGGTGACGATGTCGTCAAGGAGGTTGCGCACCATTATTATCAGGGGCAGGCTGGGACCGCTGATACGCTCAGCTCGACCCTTATGAATCTCACCATGACACATGAACACCTTGATCAGTTTAAGGGGGCGATTGACTGGTTAAGGACGAATAAACCGGAAGTGCCGTTTGGTAGGTATTTCGTATGACCGTTCTCACCCTCTTCTGATTTTTTTCGAAGATTGATGGCCTTTTGAGACATTGTATCATTCTCGCTTCCACGTTACTGAAACCCATGGTCACAGTTCTGTCAGAAGTCGGCAACTCCCTTAAGAGAACCAACGCCTATGAGTACCAAGCGCGCCTTGGATCTGCGTTATGGCAGGTTGATTTCTACCTCTACTCCATGAGCATTGGCGTCGCGCGTATCAACTACCAGCAGATCATGCGTAAGTTAACCGTGTACACCCCTTTTCTTGAAGAAAGGGAGCCTTTTTGTAGAGCTCTCCCTCACGGAACTCCGACTGCATGAGTGATCTTCGTTCACAAGCAAGATACTGAGAAATAAGCAATATAAGATGCGGGCTACGATATGTGGCTCCCTGTTGCCAGCGCCGGCTTGCCTGCGCAGGTGTTTGCGAACTACTATTCGCAGCCTTTTGTTGCGGATTTCATAGGTACGTTTGTCAGGGTAGCATTTCTTTCTCCGTGCCGATGCTTGTGCTAATGAGGTTTTCAGTATGCCATGTTTCCTGACATCAATGTCCTTTGAAAGAGAGTGATGACTCACCGTTATCAGGGAAACACAGGAAAAACCCGCGTCTCGCAACTCTTAGTAGACGATACTTCCGTCTCAGCATACGTCGCCTACGACAATGGCATACCAAAACGAATAGCCGTCATAAACATGCACTACTGGAACCAGACATCGTCACCCGAACCACGTGAGCACGTCATGATCGACCTCGAGATCCCTAATGATGTGACCTGCGTGACAGTGTATCACCTGAATTCGCCCCTGGGTGCTGGGGCAACGGCCGACACAATCACGTACGGCGGCAGCCAATGGACATACGATAGTCTAGGCCAGGAGGTAAAAAATGTCCGACAGGACACCGAAGTCATTTCCGTTGTGGACGGGGTCGCAAGCGTTGCCGTAGTGAGCAGTGAGGCGGTGTTGATATGGCTGTGATCTGTGATGCATATGCTAGGGAATATAATACGACACGACCCGACCCATATATGCAGATTCTACGGGGCAGGCAGAAATCCTACCTGTAATCCCTCTCGAAGCCTTCCTCGTCGCCTTTCTGCATCACGAGATCGCCTTGCGGCCTTACGCAAAAGCACGTACGAGTAATTTCGCGCATTATACATTACCTTATAATACAACATCTCTACTATTACTCTTAGCAACGATCACTTAAACCTCCGCTCCGCCTCCCAACCGTCGGGCACTTTTCCAAGTCGTGCCTAATTAGCCCGAAGGCCACCGAACGGGCAGCAAGGTACGGTCACAATGGGAAATTTAACATATGTAATAGCGTAGCAATCCGCAGTAGCATAGCATAGCAGCAAAGAGGAGGCCCATGTCCACGCCCATGCCATGACGACGGCAAGAGTTCGGGGGTGGGCTTCAAAAAAACGAGCTGCAAGGTACGAGAAAACAAGGGTTTGATGCGAGAACGAGCAGAAAGCGAAGGGGAGAAAAAAAGAGCTGTACGGTGACGAAAGGGGAGCCATCGGGTCTAACCAGGAACGGACTTAGCGTGGTTGTTTTCTTTTCAGTCTGCTCAGCGGAAGGGAAAGAAGGCAAACAGGCAGGCGAACGCCAAGTCTTTTTTTCTCCGTTTGAGAGGACCAATTTTGTGCCGTGAATGGTTTTCGGCGGGAGGCGAAAAAGAATTCGAGACTCATCATCATCGTCAGTTTCTTTTATATCGTTACATCCTAGATAGAACGATGAGATTGGTTGGAAGGACGTGATCACGAGCCAATATTGGATTTTCAGCTAGGATAGAGAAGACGAGATCGAATGTTTTCGTCGTGAGAGAAGAGAGCAAAAGAGAAAGAGAGAAGAGTCTCGGCTTGAAGTGCATGCAGGTCAGTAGCTTATGACGCAAGACAAATGCTTATGCCTGGGCTTTTTGATGCCGTGTTACATTGGGTCTTTCCGTGGGAATTTCGGTGACGTCCAAGGTGGAAACTGCTCGAGATGCCGATGTCGACGGAATACGGAATACTTACGGGAAGAATACCAGAAAAAACAGCTGTAATTGAGAATCAAAAAGTTCTTCCGATGAAATAACGACAGAGATTTATCATATTTATAATAAGAATCCTGATGCTAGGGAATAGGGAATCGGAAGATATCAATAGTTAGGTGTACGGAGATATTTACATGGGCTGCGTAGTCGCAGTCGTCGTCGCTACAGTGCCAGAGCCGGCTCCGACACTATGATGCTCCTCGGGTGCTTAGCGTCATGGACGGCAGAGTCAATAGCCGCAAGATCTCTTCTCGCTTCTTGCCGTCATTATTAATGTAGGAAATTATCCAACTCGTAAGGCAGATTGAATTGCGAACCTAACAGTTTTACTATCTACGGGACCTAGGCATTCCGTTCATTCCGTGCAATTGCAATTCCGCCGTATCTCCCTTAGGAGACATGTTGCGCCGATGATTTTGTTTCGGAGAGCACCAGAGCGATCCCGACAGTGATCATTACGTCATGTCTATGTAATTCCAGGACGTTCTGAAACAAAACAACGACATCGAGCAGTTTTTAGCCAGACGCTGCTACCGGCCGAGTGCGGACTACAGGTACCTACGAGTACCCGGGACAGGTACGAGTACACACGTCCTATGCACCTACAGAGGCGGGCCTAAGGCAGTGGGGGCTCTCTATAAGAATTTAATGACGAATGTCAGCTCCCCTGTATATAATCACTAGGCACCGTCTAGGCAAGGTAAGGCAAGGTCTGAACTGCGTAGGAATTAGCAGGTGTTAGGTTACAGGCACGAGCACGGTAAACTGGGTGTCAGCCAGATCTAAACCCCATGTTGCAGGTTGCAGGCGTGTGCGTGTGCGTTGCGTGTGCGTTGCCCTTCATTTCTTTGTTCGTGTGTGAGGTCATGGCCCATGTTCGCCATCCATCTCATTCAAATCTCGCCTGCGACGCTTTGATGGCCTAATAGACGCACCCCTACCCGGCAACGGCATCCACATGACTGATGATACCCACGGTACTAACCCGTCCGTTCAGATTCATAACTACTCCCATACCTCCCTGACTTTTTCAACCTGAAGCTAGGGTTAGGAAATATTCCGTGCCTGTTCGTGAATCGTCTCTGCTCGAGTGGCAAAGATGAGGATCCGGACAACGGGAGGTAGCCAGAGAGAGGCATGCTATAGATAACGCTAGAGCAATAGCGCACGCTAGCATGGGCTGGTAGCGCACATCATGTACTCTACCGGTATTGCGCCTATGCTAGCTACAGGCCTAGCGTGCGCATAGCGTACACCCGCTTTGTGTATAAATATGTAGAAAGTACATACCGGCGCGTTACCTAATCTCAGCCTATGACGGTATCGACACCCCTTAACGCCCTTAAAATAGGCACGCTGACGACCTAACGCCCCCTGGCCTCTATTATTCCCAGCGAGCCGGACTGCTGAAAGCGCTGCGCCCTACAAAGCGTCGTGGGTGTACTCCGTACATCCTGCATATGTCATTCCCAGAGTTCGCCCCGATTTACCTCACCAGCAGCGAGAGCGCTCCTACCGTCTCTACCAACAAGGTACGTCCGTTTGTAAGGCGCTACAGGTACTATTACTATTACCTACTCCCCTCCCCGTCGACCAACGCCGTCATTTTTCTGACTTTCTCTTCCCTTAAACCCCCCCAATTTTTCTAACGTCGACCTATAAAGATCTTTCCTTCTAAAGATTCGTCGTGGGATCGAGTGTCACGCAGGCATCGCTTGTTCCTCATAGAATTGATTACCGTACATCATCTGCACATTCCCTGCTGCGTGCTACGTCTTCTACTGCCACTTCTCTTCTCTTCTTCTGCTTCGACGTCGCCTCCTTCTCTTCTGATAGCCGCGCTTGATAGGATTCTGGGGGTTTACGGTCATTCTCATCTGACCTGGCGCAATAGACTGACTGACTTGGAGTTAACCGACATCATACACGACATTGAACCGCAGGCAACCCGCCCAAATACGACCCTTTTAACTGCTTACTACGGTACGGAGTATTAAACATACTCAATTGCCTCCATACTACTACCTAATATCCAATCGGCTCTATACTTCG
Source organism: Xylariaceae sp. X170 (assembly GCA_028637755.1). NCBI lineage: Eukaryota > Fungi > Ascomycota > Sordariomycetes > Xylariales > Xylariaceae > Xylariaceae sp. X170. Next base: position 199,645 of record JAJFDJ010000031.1, on the reverse strand, counting down.
GGATTCGGTACGGAGAATATACAGCGCATCGTGCTTCCAGTTCGAGATTGTAGTATGCAACGGGACGGACAGGAATAGACCGGGAGAAAAGAAAGGAACAAACAATACTACTAAGGGGAAGAGCTGCCGATTGCATTTGCGGGCCTGTTGCGCACCGTTCGGACGTCACGTCACTCGCATCTGCCCTCCGTTTCTGTCTCTGTTTTCTCGTTCCGTTGCGAGCCGCTTTGCGAGTTTGCGCCCTTGCGCCTTCCCACGGTTGCGTGCATCGCCATAACCACGGAAGCCGCCACAGAGGATCGTCACGTTTCTGAGCCTCAGTGGCCGCTCGGGAGTCCGGTAACGTTCCAAGGTAGGCGCGCTGGACTTGCATAGCGTACCTTCCGCGGTACCTTCGTCGGGTATCGGTACCTCCGTCACAGGTCACGGGTATTCCTCCGGAGCCAAAAGTCTACCATCTCTGTGCCCCCTCAATGTCTACCATCCAGCAGCTCAAGAATTTCATCCGCCATGGTATGCCATTCCTTGTAATCCTCCATACAACCTGCCTCGCCTTTATTTCTTTCGTCACCTTCCCGCTTTCCTTTCTCATCACGCGTTATTTCGCCCAAGGTATTGTATTGGCGCTCCATTTTTATACGCACTCCTTCTTTTACCATTCCGTCACTGCACCAATCCCGCTCCCCTTATGCAGCCCATTAATCTACCCTCCACGGATCTGCAACCCCGCGGCCTGTCTCTGCCCCCCCATCTGCCCTGCTTCCCCTGCCATCTCTGCCCTGCCATTGCATGCTGTGCTGTACACTGACATTATTGTGATGCTGCCCCCCAACAGGCAAGCAGGCCAGAGCGAACCACGACGAATCTGCTAAAAACCATGAGCACACGTTCTCGCACCCCACACAGAAAGCCATGGCCAATATTACAGAACCAAGTCCCGTCGCCACCAGGGACCGAAATCCCGCATTACCTGACAACTCTTCTTCGCAGCATGTCGATGCCCACCGTGCCGTCCCAACAGACGGCGTAACCGCTCGTAACGCCGAGCAGAGCCAGGTGTCGTCATCGAGCTCCAAGTCCAAGAAGACCTCCGATACGCATGTGGCCAAGATCGTCCAGGAAGAGAACGAGAGCAGGTCCAAGTTCCCTGTCTATCCCGGCTTGGAACGCTGGGAGCTGCTCGAGAAGATGGGCGACGGCGCCTTCAGCAATGTCTATCGCGCACGCGATCTGACCGGTGATGCCGGCGAAGTTGCCATCAAAGTCGTTAGGAAGTTCGAGATGAACAATTTGCAGGTCAGTTGTCCTGGCGCATGATTTTTGCTTGTCCTCGAGCCGCCGTTATAGTGTTCGGCCCTTGCTCGTCTCAGTTCTCTGTCTTTTTTACCAACACTGGGGTCCAACAGTGCCAGCAACATCTCCATCCGGATTTTAAGAAGGCCCCAAAAGCTGTAGAGGTGCGATACTATTCCTTTTGTCAGCTACCTACTCATCACGCTTGATGCATTACTTAGTACTGTCTATGCATTACTTGGTATTGTCTTTATGCTGTTGCGCGTCATTCTTTGGCGTTGTTTCCCCCTGCTTCCCCGTTATACGCTCTCAGACACTAACACATAGTAGCGGGCGAACATCCTGAAGGAGGTGCAGATTATGCGCCAGCTCGATCATCCCAATATCGTCAAGCTAGTCCATTTCTCCGAATCTCGACAGTATTACTATATCATTCTTGAGCTTGCGCCCGGTGGCGAATTATTCCATCAGATTGTGCGCCTCACATATTTCAGCGAGGATCTTTCGCGACACGTTATTACGCAAGTCGCCAAGGCCCTCGAGTATCTTCACGAAGAAATGGGCGTCGTTCACCGGTTAGATATTCCGTAACTTGCGACTACGTTAAGTTGCATTCACTTTGATTCAGGTTATTAACTGCTTTTCAGAGACATTAAACCGGAAAACATTTTATTCCGTCCGATTCCGTTCGTACCCTCGAAGAATCCAAAGCCATCGCAACCCGGAGACGAGGATAAGGTCGACGAAGGCGAATTCATTCCAGGTGTCGGATCTGGTGGTATTGGACAGATCAAGATCGCCGACTTTGGTCTGTCGAAGATTGTGTGGGACAAGCAGACCATGACACCATGCGGGACTGTCGGTTACACTGCCCCTGAAATCGTCAAGGATGAGAGATACTCGAAGTCCGTCGACATGTGGGCTCTAGGCTGTGTACTCTACACGTTACTCTGCGGATTCCCTCCGTTCTACGATGAGAGTATTGATGTTTTGACTGAGAAAGTCGCCAAGGGACAGTTCACATTTCTCTCTCCGTGGTGGGACGATATTTCGAAATCCGCGCAGGATCTCATCAGTCACCTTTTGACGGTCGACCCCGATAAGCGTTACACGATTAGGGAATTCCTAAATCATCCATGGATTCGGGGATCTAGCCAAGTATCTCGCGACGAGCGCAAGCCACAGGAGTTCGAACGGTTACGTGCATTCGACGCGACGAAGTTGATCGATGGCGAGCGACGACTCGATTTCCGATCCCCTGGCGCTGTTAACTTGCGTGAGATCTTTGATGTCGGATACTCTGTACACCGACAGGAGGAAGAAGCGAAGCGGAGAAAACAGATCGGAGCTAAGGGCGGTCTGACAAGACTAAGCAATCTTCACGAAGAATCCTCAGACGAGGGCGACGACCACGGCAAGTCTGATACTCAGTCATTAGAGCAGAGTATGCGCAATACGAGCCTGGGTAAAGACCAGGAACGTGGCCGGGAGCGTGTTGCTCGACAAGCAGAGCCGAGAGGTTATGGTCAGCACAGCGCAGCCGTGGCGCAAGCCGCTCGTCAACAGGTTAGGGATCGAAACCGACAACGCGGCGCTTTCGAGCTCAATCTTGACGGAGCAACTTTACTAGGACGGAGAGCCAACAAACCTGCCGCTAGTGTAGGCGGATTTTAGAGCCTTTGTGTAATGGGGATTTGGGCATTGGGGATGACGGTAGCAGGCTTAGGATGAATTGTAGGCAGTGTGGTCATACGGGGTGCTGGAGTTTTGACGCAGTTCTGCTGCTGCAGCCTTCGAGGTTTCGAATGGGGAACAAAGGGGGTTTTATATGACGGACGGGTCTTCGCGCGGTGTATCGGTCTGGTCTGAATGAGCACATCACATCAACGGAGGGTGGTTTGTTTTATTACATATTAGGTTTTTGCTTCGTATTATTGTTATGCGCGCCGTCTTACACGTAGGCGAAGGCGAAGGCGTCCCCGTCTTTGTGGAGGCCTCGATTCTCACAACTCCGGAGTTGATCGGTTGATCTTGAATTAATCGATCGATCTATGAATAAATTCATTATGATACTTGTTGACCTTTTAGCTTCGATGTGAATGATTGCGAACGATGAAGTGTTCAGCTTATATTGAGAAAGAAAAACTAGGCAAGATAACAGGCAGGATGACATGGCATTGTCGAGGGGAGCTTGGTACTGAGTCCGATAGCCGAGCTCAGGGGAAGATGGGGAACACGGCCGTGTCGAGATCAACATCATAGTGATCAATAGAGCTACGCTTCTGAGTCGAAGTGTCCAGAAGAGTAGTCAAGTCAGAATCTTTCCACCGGACCATCCTCATACGCTGTGTGTCTTCATTCATCATTATTGGTTTATTTTAGGGGGTGTTAGAGGCTCGGTCTTGATGTATGATTTAAACATCCAACTTGGAGTCTTATGAGAATCTCTCACCATCGTAGCACTCGATACCATGACACGAGGCCGAGTAAGACCCCCTTTCCATCACCCACCACCGACCGACTCATGCTCCTCTCGAAGACGGAGCGCGGGCTCTCAGTCTCAACTACACCGGAGAATGATTCCAACCCGAATTCCATGCTGTATACCTGGTAGATCTAGCATCATCTCAATCGACTGATCTCACAGCTCAACCACTTCCTCAACAGTTGTAGCCAGGGATGCGGGTTACAGCCTGAGACGTTGAGGTCACAAATCCCTGTCCACAACCGCGATATCATATCCCTTGTCTCCAACACCGTGCATATAGTGCCCTCCAATGACGTATCTAACTGACGGCATTCGTGCTGCGATGTTACGCTCCAATGATGAGCTGGAGGAGCTGCCGAGACAATGATGTTCGCGCGGGGGATGTTCTCATCGAGATACCTGTAAAGGAGCTTGTAACACATGCTGTTACAATTAGGTTGAGGGCTTGGCGATGGTATCTGTCTGGGTATCCAATCTTTTCAACATTTCCGGGTAGTCCTCATCCTCATCCCAACATATACCAGCGTCCCAGCGTCGTATTCAACCCCATCACCTCCATCAATCTCCAACATCGCCCCCATGCCCCATCTCCAACCATATTGCCTTCTCCAACCCTCCAACCCCCATCCCCATCCCCATCCCCATCCCCATCTTCATCTCCATCTCCAACTCCCTCTCACTCCCTCTCTTCACCAGTTCCCGTTAGCAACAACGCACATAGGGTCGCATTCCAAGTTCTTGGGACAATACTCAGGTATAATTACCGAGTGTATGCAGGGACCTACCCACCCACCTACATGTAACACAACCTCATTATCAGAGGGGATATGAGTTCCTGGATTCGCGACGCGTCTTGTAGGTAGGGATGGATGAGAACCGTTGCGATCCCTACGTGGCATGAACATCAGGTATATAAATCCCAGGTCTCCCTCCTGATGCGCGCAGTCCCTCCATCCATCAGATCATAACATCCGACACCCCTTGTCCAACACGTTGAAGCTAGACTCATCTTACCGTTTCATCAGCGTGACTGCCTATCGTTCATGAAACTCCTGTCTACATCAAATCACACTCACGAACACATCAGTTTATTCATTTCCGTATATTTCTCGTCTTTAGTGATTCTACAGGTTTCTATCCCATGCCAACCCAGGCAAGCATACAGAATCCACATAGCAAAGTACGCGTGCGATGCAAACATCTCTGCTCAGACAAATCTATCCGCCTGACCAGGCAAAGATGCAATCCTGATGTCCATACCCACACAAGAACCCTCCCAAATCGTATCGTGTCGTATTGCATCATATCATTGTATCATCTCGGTCGTTGCTCATAACTGAATGAAACACGGCGACCCAGGGAAACAGGGTACGAGGCCATGTTTCAACAGACTGAAAAAAAGATCCCCCGGTGAGAGAATCCAGTGGGAATCATACATGTGCACAATAAGCTGTCCTGCAGTGCCAAACGCGAAAACAAGGCCCGGGCCCCCCCAACACCACAGTGTCAGAAGCGGCACGCGACTACTGAGCGGGTGCCGAGGGCTGGTCCAGACCAAACATGATAGCCAACTCTTTCACGGTCAGCTTGTTGGCTTCCTGGTGGGCCTTTGGATCCATGATGCCGGTAGTGCGATTCCGTTTGTCTCTCTGTTCCAACAGGATCCGATCCTCTACCGTGTTCTTGATCAAGATACGGTAGGCCACCACGGGCTTGGTCTGGCCTACGCGGTGAGCTCGCTTGATGGCCTGCTCTTCCAAAGCCGGATTCCAGAACGGATCCATGATGATTACGCGGCTTGCCTGGTAAAGGTTCAAACCGGCGTTGCCGGTCTGGAGGCTCATCAGGAGAACCTTCACCTCGGGCTGCGTGGAGAAAGCCGCGACCGCAGCCTCCCGGTCTCGCATGGACATGGTGCCATCGTAGCGCCGATACTGGTAGCCATCATCCGCGAGGGCTACCTCCATGATGTCGATAAACGAGGTGAACTGGCTGAAGACAAGCGTCTTCTCCAGTGGAAAGTCACGCTGGATCATGGCCAGCAATTCCAGCAGCTTCTCGATCTTGGCACTGGGAACCCAGTTCTGCCGCAATCTTGCGAAGCGCTTTGCCTTCACTTCCTCGCTACACATGGCTCGTCTCTTTTGCGAGCCGGATGCGCGTCGCGCCGGCACCTCAGGACTTGCCACCCTGGTCCTTTTTGTTGGCCTGTCGAGGCTTGCTCCAGCAGGTCTTTTCCTTCGTCGTAGATACGACATGATCTCCTCATCGGAGTCAAGCTCCGAGTCGGGCTCTGTGACGGGAGCAGCATCATGCCCGACTGTGCCCTCTCCATTAGGCACTGTCTTCTTCCTCATACGCAAGACAAGCGCATTGAGGGACACGATGGAGTCATCGGAAGAATCATCGCTGTCATGTCCCGCGACCGAACGACTGGGCTCCGGTCGGGTTCCCAGCTCAGACTCACTGGGCGACGAGCTGGACTCGCGTCGTCGAGAAGCAGCGTCGCCATCGCGGTTGCTGTCATGCGAAACAGTGTCGCTCTCATGTTCGGTGTCATGAGAAGCACTGTCTCCACCGTGCTCAGTCTGCTCAACTACATCATCATCTCTCTGATGACCATTGTGGTTAGCAAGGTCGTCGCGATCCTCGCCAGATCCGCTGCTGGAACTTCCGCTGTCGTCACCGTCGTCGGATGACTCATGTTCATCGTCAGCGGTAGATTCATCGTCATCCGAAACGACAAAACCAGCCGGCTCTTCTGAGTCCACGTCAGCATCTCCTCCAGTGAGGTGTACTTTGGCAAACCATCTATAGCAAATAACCCCAGTTGAGGTCACCAGCGTTTGGCATGATCGTTTCGCAGGACATCGTGTTATGATGCTTCTGGTGAACGGCCCAGCCGGCCTCAGGCAGATCAAGTTGGTCACACAGCTGCCGCAAATATGATGGCCACACGGATGTATGATCAGCGGCTTCTTTGTCACTTGCTTGCACATGGGACATTTGAAAGTCGTCTTTCGGCATATGCGCCTGACGACGTCCTTCTTCAACTGGCGGGCCAGGTCCATCATGTCGTCGATGGTCATCTCGATCCCTTGCGGGATCTCATAATCCTGTATGAGATGTGGATGCAGGCAACACTGTCGAAGCCTGAGAAGAAGGGTAAACATCACCCAATAACGTCGATTGACCGAGCCCTCATCCATGAATTTGTTCATTTGCAGCTGTGAATACCCCTCGAGCGATTTGTAAAATGCAGCCTGGTCGTCACCAAATTCAACTTCGACAGTCTCGACTGTAAGCTCGGGGAGTTTCAGAATGGGTTCGCCGTCAATGACGGCCTCGCCCGTGCGCCGCAGTAGGATGTGGGAAAGAAGCCAATGAAGCTTGGAATCCCTGTCCCAATGTAGGACACGCATGAAGAAATCGTGGTGCCGATACGGGTCGATGCGCAGGAAGCGCAAATAAGCGTAGAGATCGTCTGTGTCGTTCATGAGCGGTGTGCCCGTGATACAAAGTCGATATGTACCATGGAGACAGGCGACACCCTTGGATACCATGGATTCGTGGTTTCGAATCTGGTGAGCTTCATCGAGGATAATTCGATGAAAGACAGCATGTTCAGCCAAAAGGACCGAATCCCTCGTTCGGCCCGACTCATTGGCCACTTTCCATGCATGTCTGACCGTACCATAGGTGGTGATGACAATATCGTATGCCATGAGCCTCGTTACAGTAAGTGCCTTCTTCGCCTGCCCATGGAAGACCGCCACTTTCAGCCTATGACTGGCCTTCACTTTAGTCTTGATATCGTACTCCCATTGCTTAAGCAGTGCGGTAGGGACCACGATGAGCGTAGTCTTTCTCGTGCCATCGTTCGGCGGGCGCGCCACAATGAGCGCCAGTGCCTGTAAAGTTTTTCCCAGGCCCATGTCATCGGCGAGGATGCCGCCCTTATAATGGCTCTCCTCTTGCTTAATGAGCCAGGTTAGGCCCACACGTTGGTGTGGAAAGAGCTCTGGCACCAAGGCAGCCGGCTGCCTTTCGCGCTCCCCTATGGGAATATCAACGTGTGGCTGGTCGAGTAGAGTGCGTATCGCGGCTCGATGCTGTTCCTCCAGCTTTGGCGGTCCAATATGGAGGTTGTCCTTCCCATCGTCCAGTCCCTGGTCGTGGTGGCCGGGCGTAGAAGGTCGAGGAACGGGCGGGGGAACAGTCGGCAACCCAGGATCTGGGACCAAGAGGTCTCCGGCATATGTGTCCTAGTAGAAAAACTTGAGTCAGTAACCAAGATATTCAGTGATTCCAGTGAACATAGAGAAGCCGTCACAGATAACCTACTTCTGAGCCGCCAAGTAGATCATGATTTGCGTCGCGCAGATCACTATTTGCTCCCGGTTGATTGTCGTTCAGTAGTAGTGAGTAGCTGGGCTGTTCTTCGGAATGTCCCTCAAAATGTCGGTCCAAATTCCCCGCGTAGTGCCTCTCGAAATGCCCCTCGAGCTGTCCTTCCCACATTGGCAGTCGGGAGACGTTCGTGGGTTGTGCTGTGTCGCGAGACGGAGCATGTTGGCCTAAACCCGACACCACAGTCGTAGGGGTCATGGTCGCTAATGGCGCACTCTCTACTTGTGCGCTTGCGCTTGACGGCGCATCGTTGAAGGGGGGTGAGGCTTGAGACTGGTCCATCTCGATGGTCGACATGAAAAGAGACGGCCAAACACGGAGCAGAAAGGCGCGCGTGTCAAAGGACTAGATGCAATGAAAGGTGTGTATATCGTTGTGAAAACAAAGGGGGCTGGTAGGTGGAAGGGTCGTTGCAGGAGGAAGTGGTGCAGAAGAGAAGGTGAGTGGGTAGGTTGTGTTGGTCGTGTTGCGGGTTGCGGGTTGTTCAGGTGAGAAGTTTGGAAAGGTTCGAGGCGGAGTGGGATGGTATTATTCCACAACGTATTGGATGTTGGTCCACGGACGCCAGGCCTCGCTCGCACCTTTCCTTCGGTAAATCGAACAAACGTCGGCCAATGGGCAGTTGCGCGCGAGTCCGTGCATAGGCGGTTGGCCGTTGGCAGGTGCGAAGGGCCTTCTTGCTCGTGGTTGCGTACCGTAGCGGGATGGGAAGGAACGCGTCGCATTTGGGCGTCCCGAAGTTCGAACTTACCGTACTGACCTTATAAAAGGCACCTGACGAGTAGCGAATCAGATCGGCGCGGTTTAAGTATTCCGTAGGTACCTGCCCGTGGGAATACATTGGGTGGGTCCGCACCGAGGACGTGGGCGCAAGCGGACGCAAGACAGGCAAGGTACATAAGTGTAGGTACACTAACAGGTACATCGGGCGTCCATTTATAGTGGTTGCATGCACTCTACTGTGCACCTTTAGGTACACAGCTAGTGCGATAGAGCAAGTACATGCGAGTAGTGCCGACCCACTGACACGAAGTCACCTGACCGACAAGAATCGGTAGCCGGCTTAGGTAACTTTTACGTCAGTCAACTCGTGTTGTTTCGTTTGCCGTCGTTGCCCAGGTTACTAGGTAGCTATCTCCAGATTTATCGTACTCGGTGCGGTTGACATGTGAACGCAACGCATCTGTACCTAATCTACCTATTTGAGATGTTTTGCTACGACTTGAATCTTCTCAGATGTGTGCTTATCGCCGAATCTCCTACATGATTCTCATGTTTCAATAAGACGGCTCTGGCTCTCGACTCTGGATATCCGTTGAAAAATCGCCGACCATGCTGTGGGTGCCGGGAGCCGAGGCAATATTGCGTAACAACGATCGTATACACATGGCCTAACCGTACCTCGACGCAGAAGGTGCACCGAGTACTATGTAGTTTGCCGTGCTACACCCGAGACCCGAGACTCGAGAGCCATGTCGTGCAGCCGTAAATGGAGTACAGCATCACGATGTAGATGTCGTCCGCATCTGCTCTGTTTCTCTCTCACTGTTTCAATTCATGTTTAGTATTACCATTCAGCTGAGTTTCTGCCGATAGTTTTGGACGATGGTGTTGTTTCTGTCTTTACGGGTAATGTTCCGGGCCTCGGGCTCGCTATCCTGACGCAGCTCATCACAATATCGGTTCCAACTCAACCATTTCAAAGATAACATAACGAGAGCAGATGGCAAGCTGGTGGTGTCTCGAACGGGTCGAGTGGCATGGCGGCATAGTTGTGCTCCTAACATCCCAATTGACCGACTCGACAACACCGATACCATTGTTACGAGCTTCGAAGCCATGCAAAATCTGCAACCTATAGACTTGTGTACGCGACTTTCGGCGGTTGGAATCATCTGTTGTGAGATTGCTGGTCCGTATCTTGTGTTGGTAATCCTAACAAATTGAGAGCGGAACACTACAGTAACAACTACGCAGACAAAAACGCCTCTTGCATTATCAAACCTGCTCGTCATTCTGAGTATGTGGCGAGACTATGCGAGCCGCGTTTTGCGGCAGCGTATGGCAGCTTCGAATTCCGAGGAGCATTCGCTGTTTATGGAACCCTCGAGCGTTAGTGACGAAGACATGATCATGGTAGTATATGTAGGTATTTAAAGGCACAGCAACAGCGTGGGTACTCTACGATACGTAGAATTTGAGATATGGGATATGTAGATGGGATACATCTACATAATACCTTGACCGATTCGAGACGACGAGCTACAAGTAACAGCCTGAACTTATCCAGCAAAAATTAACAACATGAGCCGATAGACTCAGTGGCTATACGAGTACAACTGAACTCCCGATAACGACCGCGAGCATAAGAGCGCTCAAAATATAACTGTCAACCAGATGGGCCGTTGATGTGCGCCAGCCGAATCAACAGGGGAGGAACAGCCAAGATAGCCAAGGAGACTCTCGCGGGGGCCCAGACTCCAGCCCTACCGTTTCTTGACTTCGCTGGAGCTCGGCAACCAGTGGCAACTCGACCAGTAGGAAAAGAAGGAAACCCCAGTTTCCTGTTGCCGGCATAATTGCCTTGTTTTGTAGTAATAGAGAACGGAATATTCCGTACTTCGTGAGAAGATGATTTCAAACCGTTGCAGGTATACGATATAAATAGCTTCTCAGGGTGCACGACATGAGTGATGGGGAAAGTAGGCAGGTATTTGCGATACAAATAGCCAGTTGACCTTCATTGTTTGGCGCAGGTCCTCAAAAATGTGTGATCAACTTATCAAGTAGGTATCAGAAAGGGGTCAATCTCCTAGAAGTACGAGATATAGAAAAGTGTTGAATAGTCCGTACTGAATAGGAGTTTCAGTCAGTTCGGTATATACCACCTTACAGCTTCACCAGTTCGTATCCCAACGAATGATGTTGGTACCTCCTCCTCATATGTTCTAGATTCATAGCGCATGCTGATATAAAAGCCTCACATATTCAGCCGTGGCAGCCGCATCCACCACTAAAGACTTACATATTCTCACGATGGCGTTGTTCAGTTCTCACGGACATGTCTACTTCCCCATCTCCGGAATGATATGTGATAAAAGCTGCGTCCAGACCCTGACAGCATCAACCTGACCGTTGGCTTGCAGGTAAGTGGCGCACATCCGGAACTTGCCAGGAGAAAGTGCGACGACCACTCATAGCGCAGCTATACATACCACCATGATCTCTATGTCTATTCTTGGCATCGAAGAGGGGAAGATTTGTCGGGTCTCTTTACTGTTCGAAATATAGCATGTGAGGAGATCTGACCAATGGCGGTGAATATGAGGTATGTCTTGTGGCCGGCAAGCCATCCATCCCTGGCAAGTTGAGGCGACATCTAGCGTGATCATTGTGTAGTGTAACCGTCTCTACACACCCAGAATAGTGAGAATAAGAGTAAGGTCGCTCGAGTGTTTTAAGTACTCCGCGATCCCTTGATTCCTCCCTTCTTAGCTGACGATAGACTCGCCTCTCTCACCGAAATTCCTCTAGAACAGATTGTGTGAAACCAGCATTAACTCACACTTATGACCAAAATGATCATAGCATGGCTTATGAGCTGGATTCACCAGGCTGATACTCCCGTACGACCGGAGGAACCAGCGGAAATAGCCGAGAATGGGACTTTCACGCGCTTCCCGGAATTGCCAACCGAGCTTCGCGTGCAGATTTGGGAACACTACTTCAACGTCCCACGGATCCACGTGCTCTACCAGGGACCACTGAAAGCACAATATGCGTTCAACGGTTATCACGTAGCCTATGCCGATCTCACGGCACGAACGAACCACGATGTGTCTCCTGAGCTCCGATTCGCTGCCGCAACCATCAACCGAGAAGCCCTGGATGTCTTTCGCAAGACCTTTGACTTCGTACATATGAACTTCATGGACATACCAAGCAAACAGTTGAGGGACTTATTCGATGGTAAAGTCGAAGGTCTCATCGACGCCGAAGATCCAGGTTGGCAAGCTCTTAGCGTGCCCGCTGTACCGAAACCCCTCCTTCATTCATTGCCACAGCTTGCTTCGTTGGTCAAGAGATCCGATGAAAAACCACAACATCCAGTCATGCCCGGAGTTCACATCAACTGGGAGCAAGACCTACTCTACCTCACGGACGGTGGGGACGTGACCTGCGACATGCTCAGGAGAATGTGTATCGGCCCCTTCGCGAGCAAGCTTCGACGACTGGCGATCCTGGTACACGATAGCTACACGTATACTGGGTGGCGTCCCTATTATGGACCAAGTGCCGACTTCCCTAAATCATCCGCGAAGCTCATCGAGGTATTCCTTGTCGTCCGTCTGAAGGACCTCGAGAAGGAACCCCTTAACGCCAAGATCGAACGCGATGAGTTTGGATTCGTCCCTTATGATTCAGTCGTTCAGGGGCAATCAGGGTCCTGGGAGTGGATGCAGAATATGAAGATGATTGAACGCCGGTTCGTGCATGTGGCGCAACTGCTGCGTGAGGCCTTTCCGGACCTGGAGGGGCACCAGATCAAGGTATGTCTTTTCAGACTTTCCTTTGACTATTTATGTTCAGGGAGAAACTCGTAGTCATCTGTTTCTGTTTATGAAATCACGAATGCTGTTGAACTGAATATGTTTCTGATATGACATTGCAGTGGGCTGTCGACATCGACTATACATACCATAAAGCGGAAACACGATACTCACGAAGTCTTCGATGATGCCGTGGATATAATTGAAAAGCACCGCAAGATCCAGACCCGATGGTCAGCGCGCATCAAGTCGGCAAAATGAAGCATCAAAACAGCGGAGTCAACCTCACCATTCCATACCATTCAGACGGATATATGAACCGGTATATGGTTGAAAGAAAATGATCACAGGCCGTGAGACACGAGGGCCATTGTGAAGGGATTGAGAACGCGTTCCAGAGGCGGAAAAGAAACAGGCTCCGTCGTATCCAAAAATAGCCAGGGAAAGGAGTTCACCTCAAGTAAGGGATACTCCAAATAGGGACTCAGGTGGACGACTAAGCACAACGGCTGCCAGTGAAGGTGTGAAGATGATGACAGCCATGTCGACATCCCTGGCTTACACCTTGCGCTCATGTTAAGATGAAGGCCTCAGGCAAGAAATGGAGATTTGGAACTCCGCTCTGGGCATCGAACCTGACATGCGCCAAACCGAAAACAGTTTAGCTGCATAATCATTTAGGGCTTGGAGCTATGCCGAATCTGGAGTAGTCACGATCCACCGGCGGGGGTGTTTACGAGGTCCGGAGTCCCGGCGGAGGTTGCCTGTCCAGGGATTGAAAATGGCAGGTGGATCTTTGGAATCCGTAATGATGAATCTGACTTGCCTTGAACAAGAGCCTGTCATGAATTCATGTTAAGTATCTGGCTGATAGCAGGAGCAAATACCTCGTACTCTCATATCGATCTGTAGCCGTGGGTCGCTCGCCAGGCCATATCGGGCAGGTAGGAATTCGAGGGATTTGCAGGATGTAAGCCCTATAACAATTGAGGTTAGCTCAAATGAGTAACTCGGTCAAATCTGGCAAAAAGGAGGTGGTGTCAGGTGATGCCAAATCCAGTATTACCACCTACCTACTCAACCTCCCAGGAGGTTGCAAGTTGCCAAATCACAAATTCCACCCAGATGGCATCTTCAACAAGGCCGCCGCCCCGGAAACCACCAGGCCCGGAACCCAAACCCTTGGCTAGATCCGAATACGAAGCTCCCGCTGCGATCACGCATATCAAACGAACGTACTCCTGGCGGCGCAAGTTAGAAGTCTTGCTCTTCCTGGAGAATCACCGTATCCCTCTGCGCGATGACCTTTCCGACCGTGTGGGTGTCACACTGAATGGTGCCAGCCCAGTTGAAGTGGGATTCCGCCGGCCGTTTCTCAGGGAGGCTGCGGCATACTTCGGAATTCGAAGTTGGGGAACGGTACAGACTTGGTGGTCTAATCGCCACCAAATTCGGCAAGGTCCACGACGAAGGGCACCCAGATATCACCCTCGCTGGCCAGAATTGGAGACCAGGCTGTACGCAGAATTCTGTGCTGCCAGGTCGGCGCGGCGTCTCCTTCAGCGCAGCTGGTTTAGGCGCCGTTCCATAGCAATATTTGGGGAGCTTTACCCTGACAGCGCCGAGGTGTTCGTCTTCTCGAATGGATGGTTCAGAGGCTTCCTGAATAGATTCCAAATATCACATCGCCGGGTCACCCATGCCTCCACGAGGCTCCCAGAGGAAATCGTGAACTCCGTCAACGAGTTCCTGCAATTTATCAGGCGTAACTCTAGAATGGAGTCATGGAGGAATATAACCTTGATGAGTGATGCCGCTATTAGCATGCAACGCTTCCCTCCTCACCTCATCGTCAATCTTGATGAAACCCCTCTGCCATTCGAATTCCTGGATGGATTCACTTTTGACCACAAAGGATCATCGTCGGTCCAGGGCAGAACGGAGAGAAGTGGTTGGTCAAAACGCCAGGCAACCTTAGTTTTGACGCTCGTCGCTGATGGGGTTTGCGATGATTTGAGACCCGTACTCATATTCCATGGCAAAGGCAACGTGATGGCCAGGGAACAGGAATTCTACCACCCTGATGTCGATGTCCAATTCAACGAGACCGCGTACAACAACGAGGCTCTATTGGAAGATTGGATAAGGACGAGTTTGGCCCCATACACCGAAGGGCGTGAATGTCTCCTGGTGATGGACGTGGCAAGCTTCCACAAAACACCAAAAATCCAAGCCACCCTCAAGGAATTCAATATCACCACGGCCCTCATCCCCCCAGGGTTAACTGGGTATCTCCAGCCCCTAGATGTGGGATTCAACGGACCCTTCAAAAAGTGGCTGCGGGAAGAGTCTGATCTGTATCTAGATCACCTCGACCAAACAGGAACAACTCCTGTTCGTTGGTCGGTTCGCGACCGTCGAATAATGACCACCCACGTCGTCGCCAAAGCCTGGCGGCGTGCCTTTAGCGACGACAACAGGGCAATGGTAGCTAATCTCTTCAAAGTAACAGGTATTTCGATCCATCCTGACGGCCGAGAGGATCACTTGGTGAGCATCAAGGGTGTAGACTCCAGCCAGCTAAGATTAGATGACTGGTATCTCCCGCCCGAGCTCCGAACCACAGGAGATGATAATGGCGATGTATCCACAACGGAGACCTTGGAAGCACCGCCAGGGAATTCGTATGAAAGGTTCACCGTCGTGGCTCTCAGGGAGCAGTGCCGGGAACGCGGTCTGCTCGTTGGGGGGATCAAACGACAGTTGATTTGCAGACTGATAGAAAATGATGCCGCCACCATTGCTATGGCAACGCAAGCAGGTAACGAACAAACTGATCATGACGTGGCTGGTCACGATCCCATCCCAGCCCAGGCCCAGGCCAGGGCGATATCAACTTCGGCATCAGCTGATGAGGACGAGGATGCACCTCACGAGATTATTGACGAGGATTGGGAATGGTCTCAGTTGTGAAACGGGCTATTGATCTTGGCAGGTCAAATCTCTGCGACCCACGCAGGTTTGATGCATGGACGGGGAGATTGTGTAGATTGCAAGTCTGAGGCAACCACACTCTGTATATCAGCCTATAAATGACACAGTTAGCAGTAAATTCACAGTCTTTGTGTCCAAAAGTTGCTCACTGAATAGACTCTGCGATATTGCCTGGCAATCTTTTGCAGGAGGGGCGCCAGGAAGGCAGGAGGAGGTTGTAGATGGCAGGAATCCTTCAAAATCAGCTGTTGTTTTGCCAAAGCATCTCCAACTGCCTTCAACGCTGGTGCCGTCCCCACTTATTCCCACTTTTGGGGACTTTTGACCAAATTCTTGTGATCCGATTGGTCAGGTCAGCCTCGCAATTTGCGTGTTATGCCCGGCGGCTATGCAGTTGCGCGAACCAGAAGTTCGAGTCATATGGCACTCGTTCTTCCCCCTCCTTCTGCCTCCTCCTGCCTCCTCTCCACCACTCTTCTACCTTCGAGATATATCACATTCAGACCTTAAAAGGCGTCGATATGGAACTTTTTGCTGGCAAACATCTATTCTTTTGCCAAACAGCGGTCTACGAGTAAGGATACGCTCCCGCTCGCGGTAGAGGCGAATCGTGTCACGCTGTAAACAACAGCGAGGGCGTCGTTGCCCACGCTTTTGTTTATAAAGTGCCTACCTACGAAGTATGTGCCCTTGGTTTGTTCATTATTCTCATCGTCACGTTAACAATGCGCAGAGTTCCATCTGGTCTCCTATCAGAACCTCCTCGGCGAGGGCCCTCCAGGGCGCCCGAGCCCAATATTCCCAACGATAGGGTCGTCTCTGGCCGTATCACCCGCGCCTCCCGGGCCACCACGCGTGCGTTGGCCGAGCTTGAAGAACCGCCAGCTCGTCAAAGGCAGTTACGGAGGCTTGTCGATACTCAGCAGCGGCAGCTAGACCACTCCCTGCTGACTACTGAGAGGTTGGATCGCGAGGTTACCTCGCTGCGAGAGGAAATGTAAGTAAATAGATATCGTCTGGGTCTTGGCTGACTTTAATAGGCGTCGGCAGAATGCCGTGATAGAAGGGCAGAATGCCCTTTTAGAACGGCAGAATGCCCTTATAGAACGACAAGAGGCTGCGATACAGCGGCTGGAGGAGATAACAAGAAACCTGGCACCACCCCGGGTGTCCCCAACACCACCTCCGGTGCCCACGGCACAAGAACCTCCGGTGCCCTCCTCCTCGCCGCTGTCCTCGGTCCCCACGACGCCGCGTGCCCCCGCGAACCTCGCCTTGTCGTCCTCCTCGCCCGCTCCCAGGTTCCGAATACCCCCTCTGCAGTTTTCCAGCAGTCCTTTAATGCCAACTCGAAAGAGACGCCGTGGTCCTGGTGAAGACTAGGTTTAGACTGACTTATACCTTGTTGCTGAAAAGTAACGAGTCCAAGATGCGGAACACCGGTCTGCCATTATCCCGAGAGTCCTCACAGGCGGAAGGTGACAATCGCCTTCGGTCCTGGTCCTGGTGAAAACTAGGTTTGGATCGACTTGCCTTGTTGCTTTCAACAAGATGCCGGGATGCGATACGGGTCTGCCTTATATCTTGAGAAGTCCTCACACGCGGCATCGCGGACTTGGAAATCAGTTTGGGGGGGGAAAGGTTGCGTGGTTGAGCTGGCTAAGTCCCAAAAAATCGCGTTTTTATCTCTGAGTTGTAAGTATGAGCCCCCTTCCTAATACCTACTCCTACATTAGGTATGCTAACCAACAGCTAAACAGACTACCTACCTCGATACGAATTCGAGCGCCCAGATTTGGATATGTATTGAATGGCATCAGCGCCGGGCAGGAGGCAACGGCAACTTGGATAGGCGTGGTTAGAGACAGCAGAATACAGCGGGATCCTCCAAAAACACCAAAAACACCAAAAACACCAAAAACAGCTGTTTGGCATCAAAATCGCAGTCTAGCACGCAGGGAATATAATCCTACCCTAACCTCTATATGGCTTAGGCAGATATCTGATTTGTGTGACCCACGGCTACAGATCGACATGAGAGTATGAGGTAGAATCATTATTCTCAAAGTCAGATATATTCCAAAACGAATTCAAACAAAACATAGCCCGACTTGATCATTGAGTTTGGATAGGATATCTTATTCCGAATTCGAGACTATCCTCAGCTCGTATTCTATTGTGCAGACTTGACTAACGGAGTCAGCATTCGCGGGGTGGAATACCGTCATGTACGGAATGATACCCATGGGTGGTTACGGAGTACCTGTTCCGTTAGTACTTCATGGGTGAGCAGAAGTGGTGGTATACTTCGCCATGAAGTAATTCAGACGTATAATAATATCCGTAAGTCAACGAGATCAGTAATGCCTTCCGTCCTCCGTAGAATGCCTACTGCCGTACAACCTTACCCCAGAGCAAGTGCGGGACAGTTCGTACGGATTACATCATTCCTTCAAACCTGCTCAGCATCTGCTCAGCAGTCCTTCGTCCGTTCTTCCACCATCAGGTGCACATAACCCCACCACCTTGAATGGTAGACACGCCGCTAGGTCGGATCTCTGACTCCATCTCCGTCGCCGTCAGCATAGCCGTTAGAGAATCTCTGTTGCAGCGGCTCCTAGAAACACAATGGTACTTCGCGGGATTCGAGAGGCTGGCAAGGCCCATTCTTGGTACCAGGGAGATCCGGACGTCTTGTCGAAGCAGCTTGACGGCTTCCTCGACGACGTGCCTCCGTCCATCAAAGATGTAAAGCTCCCCGTCCCCGGGGCCCGGGTCATAATTGCGCCGTACGTGTGCATCCTGCTCGCTCTTCTGGGTTGAGTTGACTCTTACTCTTGGTAACAGACATGCGGGCTATTCATATTCGGGACCATGCGCTGCCTGGGCCTACAAGTGCCTCGATCTCAGCAATGCCAAGAGGATCTTCGTCTTTGGACCCTCTCACACCTACTATCTTCGCGGATGTGCCCTCACCACGTTCGGCCGGTATGCCACGCCGTTTGGCAACCTGACCATTGACGAGCCTGTCATAGAGGTGCTACGCGAAAAGAAGTGCTTCAGTGACATGTCAAAATACAATGACACTGAGGAGCATTCGCTCGAGATGCATCTGCCGTACCTTTACAAGCGCATTACCCAGACCTTCTCGACGCCAGACGAGTATCCCACTCTCGTACCCGTCTTGGTAGGCGACAATACACCAGCCGAGGAGAAGAGCTTAGGTCGCATATTCTCTGACTATCTGGAGGACCCGGAGAATGTCTTTGTCGTGAGCTCCGACTTCTGCCACTGGGGTAGCAGATTCAGCTACACGAGCTATGCGCCGGAAGGTGACGTGGATCAGCTCAAGGTGTTAACCCGTGACTCACATGCGGAGTTCCCCACCCCACTGCACGAGAGCATCAGGCTAATTGACCAGACGGCCATGGATGCCATCGCCACTGGCGTTCACGATAACTTTGTCCATAACCTCCAGAAGACGAGGAACACAGTCTGCGGACGTCATCCCATCGGCGTCATCATGGCGGCGCTGGAGCGGTTGGCGCAACTGGCTCCGGACCCAAACAAGTACAGGATCCAGTTCGTGCAGTACCAGCGGAGTAGCTTGGTGGAGAATTATCGGGATTCGAGTGTGAGTTATGCGGCTGCGTATGCTGTTGTTTGAAAGCGGTATTGTGTGTTGTGTGTTGTGATCGACATGGGACTATCTTCACCTACAGATGACCTTGCTTACTTTACATTGCTTGACTGGCCTTGCGGGGAAACAGCTGGAGCTTGAAACGTGTGATTCATGGGAAGAAAGAGAGAGAGAGAGAGACAGAGAGATGATGTGTCCATGTTTTAAATGCCAGGAGATGTCGTTATTACTATCATGAAGTATGTACGGATTACTGCTTTACATGGTTATAACAATCGAGATCGGAATGGCATTGCAACATTATGTCGTTATGACCGCTCATTGACGGAAAGTTCTAGCGGAGCGGGAGAGATTCGTGGTCCGTGGGATGATGGGTGTTGACGATCCGCAAGAAGATCGGGCTTGGCGTCGAGATGAGATATCGTGTGGTTCTGACTGCCAGCAACAGAACAGAACAGGCAAGATGTATTCCTTACGTAGGTACGAGTACATCCGGATGACCCTTGAATTAAGTACCGTGTCATTTCATCGTTAAATTTGCAGTGGTCGACGGCGATATTAGTCGGCATCCACCTCGGTTAAGTGTGTACATATGTAGCGCTACTGCGTCCATACGTGTGAAGGTAGGTACCTACACACGGCGCTAGGTCGGCACGCTATAAAAGTACGAGTACAGCCTGCACTAAGAATAACCACATCTCATCACCAATTCATGCGTTTTCACAGAGGGCTGAATCTGGATCCGTCGCGGTATATTACTTACGAGTAGAGAGCTTACGATACTCCGCCCCCCAGACAACCACAGCCTCAATAAAAGGCACGATCTGGAATGCTAAAAGATCTGATCTGTGATTCCCGTGGTCGTAAGGTTCGAACGAGGAGATCGTTATAAGAGATCCTACCTATGTATCGATCGATGGATATCTGTCTATACGGATAGATTACTTACCAACACACCCGACTTTGACGGGAATCTGCGACTAGGACAGTGTCGACCACCATCATCGAGGCACTATTGCACAGTAGCTTAGTTTCACGACGCTCCCAGCGAGGTTAGCGCCGTGTACCTGTGTACACGTGTTGTAGCACTGCAGCGGCCTAGCGTGCCCACGCTAGCTTGAGTGTGTACAGGTGCTAACCCCCATTGGCCTTGACTTCTCAGGGGCCAAACGCGCTACGTCGTGGAGGGTTCCAAGGGAAAGCCCTTGGCAAGGATGGCGTTACAAGACACCTCCAGTAACCGTACAGGGACCCCCACAGGGCCACAGGGCATCGCCTAGAGGTACGGATTAGGTACTTGCCTAGGCAGGTTGTAGGCACTTACACAGTGGCTAGTCACATCCTAGCGCCCTGAATGTAACAAAAACCGGAACCCTCGTTCGACTTGTTCCATTTCGCTCCACTCGTTCCACTCCGTCCGCTCCATCCACCCTTTTTGACTTGCTTCTTTTTCTTTGTCTACCTATTTTCAACCCTCCCTTCTTGTCTTTTCGTCTGCAACCACTAGGGAGAAACTGAACTGCCGGTAGATTAATCACCTACTCAGTTGCTGTGTGTCCTAGTCTTGTCTACCGGTTGTTGGGTCTTCTTTTTTGCATCTGAAATTGGGGACTCGGACTTACACCCTTTCGACTTCGCCGTCTCTTTCTCTCGTTTTTTCCTCTTCTCTCGTTCTTACTCTTTTTGTCATTCATTCTTTCTCCCACTCGCTCAATCCTCCGGTATTAATTGATAATCTATATCCGATAACTTCACACTCCCAAAGGGATACCTCACATTCACCCGTAATTGAGAGTCGCTAACAACCGCCATCATGAGTGTACGTGTCTCACTTTTTTGCTTCCCTGTTTATGACAGTTTCACGTCTCCGAGAGACACGACGTGGCCCAGCAGAGTCCACTTGGCCCCCAGCCTGAGTGCTCTCTCACAATGCCCATGTATTCTCATTTATACGCCTCAATCCTCTTCTCTCCTCGATTCCTTTGCTCTACTCCTGTGATATAAATAAGCACGAAGCTGACATTATGGTCCAGTACGGGTACGAAAACATCTCAGCTCCCGGTCATCGTCCGCGAGCCTCTCCATCACCAGTCAGGGCACTCACTCTAACACGCGATTCTTTATAGGTACGGTGGTCAGCAGAATCCCTTCGACGACCGCTCAGGTCAGCCGATGAACTACGATGAATATGGGTGTAAGTCGTGGACTATATAGCCAAACAATCCACAAATCCTTGGAGCGCAAAGCCTGATCGAGGTCATACCCACAGCAAACAATGTCGAGATGGCGCCCCTTGCTCAGAATGTCGATCCCTTCACGGACAGAAATCCGAACTCGGCTCTCGATGAGATCACCGACATCAACCGGGGCATCGACACCATCGACAGCAACCTGGAGCAGCTGAGAATGCTCCAGCAGCGCTCCCTCGATGACGCCGACAGCTCCGCCTCGAGCAACACCAACAGACAGCTCGACCGTCTCAGCACCGATACCATGGCCCTGTACAGATCGCTCACCGAACGAGTCCGCCAATTGAAGAGCAAACCCGAGAACCAGCAGCGATTCAGCCAGCAGGTGCGTCGCGTCGATACTCGTCTCAAGGACGCCATCCGGTCGTACCAGCAAGTCGAGTCCAGCTTCCGCAAGAAGACCGAGGAACAGATGGCCCGCCAGTACCGAATTGTGCGCCCCGATGCCACCGAGGAAGAGGTCAAGGCAGCCGTTGCCGACCAGAACGGCGGCCAGATCTTCCAGCAGGCCATGATGCAGAGCAACCGCCGCGGACAGGCCCAGGCCGTGCTCAACGCCGTTCAGGACCGTCACGCCCAGTTGCAGAAGATCGAGCAGCAGATGATCGAGCTGGCCCAGCTTTTCCAGGACATGGACACCCTTGTTATGCAGCAGGAAGCCGTTATCACGTCTATTGAACAGAAGGGCGAAGAAGTTGTCGAGAACATCGACAAGGGAAACATCGAGATCGCCACTGCTGTTAACACGGCCCGCAAGACTCGCAAGAAGAAGTGGATTTGCCTGGGTATTTCCAGTACGTCAAATGCACTCAACACGCTCATTTGGAGATCTTTGGCTAACAAATCGAATAGTCCTTATCATTGTTATTATCGCCGCTGCCCTGGCCGGTTACTTTGCTACCCACATGCCGTCATCCGGCAACAACGCCAAACGCAGCTTGGAAACGCTGTTGCAGGACCGCTCCGTGCTGGAGAGCGAGCCCTTTTCGCACTTGTTGACTTCGAGAATCAACGCCGAGACGAGACGATGGCTTATGAGCACCACGACATAGATGTGATTTTTTTGTTCCGAGGGGAAGATTTCCCGTCGCCCGAATCGCAAACTACCCTTATGCTAATTCGGGCCATCGTTGCGAAGCGCTCACTCACACGTGTCTTTTTGGCTTGGCTACCTATATACCCACGAGCAAATTCTCTTCAAGCCGGAATCGAATTGATTTGATACCTGGCAACTCAATGAACCTCGGTACTTCAGCATGTTGGGATCTTGGGATGGATTCGACTCCCACGTTGTTTTGTAGGCTTTGGGACGAGTTTTTGGACTAGAAAGCCATTGATGCGCAGGGTCAATCCGTTCTAAATGCGCAGCACTCATAGACACGAGCGGCTTCCAGATGGCCCTCTCTCTTATATACCTCTTCTTCTCCAACACCCCCTTTTTTTTCTGGCTTATGTCCTCGTTGTCGCCGCTGTATCTGTATTTTAGGGTGAAAAAGTACGCGTAATGCGATGCATTTTCGAGGCGTTTGGCGAAAACGAACAATTGATATAATACCTTTTACTTTTCTGGATGTGAGTGAGATTAATGTGAGTGTGTGTAAAATGATGAGGCGAGATGAAGGTGAGTGTAAGTTCGTGAATGAGCTGAGTGTGTGCGTGCATGTGAAAGTCGTAGATTGTAAGTGAATGAATCGCGTCCCGTCCCTCGGTTCGTAAGGGTGTCTTGAGTAGAGAGGAACGTGTAGGTTATCACGTGTCATTGAATAGGGAGAGTGGGAGGGAGGGTGGGTTTCAAACGTTTTGGGTTCGTGTGCCGTGCCATGACGGCCCCTGAGTGCTGGTACGAGTCATGAGTGTGTGGGTTGAAGGAGTAAGTGGTGTTGATGTCAGGACTAGTGGGAAGGCAAGATCGATATGAAAGACGAGGAGTAGTTGATCGTGATGTTATGATGTTTGTCACTGAGTCGTTCGTTCAATTTAAATAGGAGGTAGGAAGGGGATGGGTTGATAGATATGAGGTTGAATAGAAGATCGGGTCGAGGGCAGTTGAATAATTACCGAGGTTGGCGTGTTGTGGTAGAAAGGAGGGATTCCAGACGTGGGTTTTGGTGCCTTTCGGTCCGGACTCTGGATCGATGTATAGATGAGTAGACGAACAGAAGGTCCACGGTGACTCAGTGGTATTACCATCCACGATATATTCGTTGTACTAGAGAGAAGACACATCCCAGACCTTATCATCCCTACTCATTCAGGTTCTTCGACATATACCTGCGTGTGATAGATGAGAGAGACTCGATATGAGTACTTCAGAGGCATCGTCAGCCAGTTGGAACATGGGTGTTCGTTATATAGGGAGCGGAAGGATTCCGGCGTTTGAGTTCCCCTTCGCCCCTATTCATTCGTCCAACTTCACCATTTGGTTCTGGAGTACGAGAGTATCAATTCACTCAATCAAATCCTTTAATCATCATCATTCTGATCATGCGAGGTTCTTTCGGTCTTCATAAATTCCTTATATTAGAGTCGAGAATCTTCCCAGGCCTAACTCCTGTATCCCTTCATTCCTTTCCTATTTATTCATTTCATTCAGGTCATAGACAAGCCAATTAATCAGTCAGTCGGTGTGTCCTCCATCCTCGTCATCTAATAGTAGGTTCGTGTGTGGGTAGTAGTAATACAATCTGTGTGGACTGATCGGAGGACAGACTGACGACCGGATGGAATGCATCTCGTTGCGAGTATGTAGCAACCGTAGCTTCGAGATGATGACAAGACATCCCGACCAGATAAACAGCAAGATTAAATACGACATTACGCCTGTGTTAATAACCGTTCCCTTCGTTTCCCTTATAATGCTGTACAATCCAAATGCCCATGTGACGTATGGTAGTCTGTATTCGTGTTTGTTGGTTCGTTTGTTTGTGTGTTCGTTTCGTCCCCTCCGATATCCGGTCTGTCTGGTTTGATCCGAATTCAGGGGTGGATGACGAGTCGACATTATTTCGCAAAAGCCTGATTATTAGGGGACGATAGTCCCCAGTAGACGGTTTCAATGACCTCCTACTTCGCGATATTTCCCTCCGCAGGATCGTGCTCCGCGGACGGAGCCTCCTCTGTAATCAGCTCTTGCGGAGCCGTCACATCTTCCTGTTCCGTGGTCTGGAATCCAGCAGTCGGAAATCCAGCAGCCTGAAATTCCGTATTCTGGTATTCGACCTTCTTCCGTCTATCCTCGCTAGCGTTGACGACTTTCCGCAGCGTCTTCATCCGCTTCTCAAATTCATCGAGCATACTAGCATAATCATCCGCATCGGTCGTCCGTTCGCGCTGTCCGGCACCACTGCCTCCGGCGCTACCAGGGCGTTGACGGCTCGTCTCATCCGATCTTCTCAGTTCGGAGGACGCGTTCGGCGGGCTCGTCTCGATGCCTTCGATTTTGAGCATGAGTCTGTCTGACCGGCGATTACTAGGACCGGCTTCTCCGGTCTCGTTGCTGTGACCCGCGTCGGACGAGGGCGGGGAGATTTGACTGAGCTGGGCATCCAGCACGGCCCACGATGGTGAAAGACTAGAGGCCCATGCCACACTAAGACCGCCGTCGTCATCGCGTGTTATGTCGAGAGCCATAGCTCGGTTGGCGAGCGCGGGGTCGGAGCCCAACTCGTGGGAATATGTGGAGTGTTCGCATTCGGCGAGAGCCCGTGTCCAGATGTCCGGGTCATCATCGCTGAAGATGTAGCGCACGTGGGGATGATTGGAGGTGCCCGTGGAGATGTTGCTAACGAGGGTGAAGATGGGCGCGAAGGGAGGCGTGCGTGGCCGGTGGGGGTCGGAGGCATGGTCCGCGGTGGACGGCCGATGGTCGGCAGAGTCCGTCATGATGAGAGCTGGTTAGGGGGGAGAGACATCCATGGACGATGAGTAATCCGTAGGGGTGAGTGTCGGGGAGTGTCGGGAATGTCGGGGTGGCGGCGATGAGAAAGTTGATGAAAGGATGAGAATCGAGAGGGACTCATCGTGGAGCTGGATGGATTGTTATAAGGCTAATAGCGAAAGAGAGAGACGGCTCCGGGGTGTAGGTCGATTAGGTACTTCATGGTTGACGAGTGCGTCTACGTCTGCAGCTCGCCTGCAACTGCAAGCAAGCAGGCCGTAGGGTTAACATCAGAGGCGAGCGAGCGCCTAGAGGAGAGACAGACAAGGGACAAGGGCATGGGAAAGGCAGGCTGGATTCCGTAATCCGCAATACGAACGGTCCAGTTATCTTATCGGACGGGATTCCATCTGTCAAAAGTGGGGCTGAAGCTGCAGGTGGTCTGATGGGAAGTTGGGACCGAACCGCATGTAGTATTCTGTACCTACATAAATGTACCTATGCGTGTCCACCATGTTTAACCCGTGTTGCACCTTCACCGGTTATGCACATAAGCCATATATCCCGAGTCTTTGAGGGTTGGCGCAAGCCACCTACCCGGTAGCAACGAAGCTCAGGAGAGGCAACGGATGCTCATTCTTCGGTACCATCAACCAGGCCCGTTTTTCTCAGATCCGGCTTTTATCTGGTCATAACTACCCGTGAGTTTTTGATGGCGAATCCCACTATGTCGTCGCGCAATGAGACCTTCCTACTAGTAGTACATAGTACTCTAGACATATGTAGTCATGGGTAGTCAGGGTTACAGATATCACCAATGGATGGACTCAACACAATAGTAACTCTCACCTGAGACCTGCTGTGACTCCCCAACCAAGAACTATGATTCGCACACAGCGTTGCCATCGAATAATCGTGTGGCGTACCAGCAGAGCGAGATAGAAGTTCGTAATGCCCCCGACCACTGAGAGTGAGTGTGCAAGGGGGTTCTTAAGCTGTTACGGCTGTGGTGGTCCCGTTATGGCATCTTCCCATCTATATACCGTCGGCTGCGGGTTGCCATTGGCGTCGGTCCACTCGAACTCTGTGACGGGACTGTCAGCGTCTCATTATTGATGATGGTCCCGGCACACTTACTCTGTCTACACATGGGACACTGTCCCTTGGCCGACTCTTGCTTGATCCACTCCATGATGCAGTGCTTCGTTGCTGGTCAGCGCCGGTTCATACGAATAAGGGACGAGACTGAGGGACGGGACTGACCATATGAAAGTTGTGGCCGCATTTCCCATACACTATGAGTAGTCGCATAGTAAGCATCGAGAGGCATTTCAGCGAATACGGGGCCTGATGAGAACGTACAGAGGCTACAGGAATCGCCGGGGTATTTGCAGGTGGGACATGTGCCGTCGAACTGAACCTGGCAGATACCACAGACGTCGTCTTCGGGGAGATCCCACCGCCAAGTCGCGACAAGGTTCCACTGGCTGATCTTTACCTTCATGGCTGTGAGAGAGAGCTTCGACTTGTATGAGATGTCTGTAGAGAGAAACTGGGTACGAAGTAATGCGTGTTGAGTGCTGTTTTTGAATGTTGTTTTGTTTCTTGTTGAGATGAAGAACTCCATCTTATTGTTGCACCGCATGGAAGTTGCATGTAATTCAACCTACCTCAGTAGTAGCATATATTGCTCTAGATGCATGTATCTCTGTAAGCCGTCGCCGTCGCAATGTCGGCGGTACATCTGAAGTACCTACCCGAGCGATTCCGTAGCGCACGCCGTGGCGCATCGGTACCAGAGTGGCAGCCAGTGTGGGTACATTGAAACGTTGTACCTCCAGGTCCACATCACGCACTCACTGAGATCCACGGTGAAGCTGCGAACGCAGTGTAACCAACCAGGCACGAGCCAGTCCGCTATCTCGACTCTCCACTTAGATAAGCATGTACTTCTCCTGTTCTTTCACCATCCTTTTAGCAAGATCTATACTTTGAGATACTCCGAGACCCGCGGTCCCGGTCTAGCGTGCTCAGCTCCCCGCATTCTAATCTCGCGGGTTCAACCTCTCGATTATCCCCGCCTTTTTTTTCACTTCACCGTTTTAGTAACTCCGTTTGTGCCTTCGATCGTCCACCCGCGCCCGATCTGCCCTTGCCTATTTGGACGCAATCTGGCTCCAGCAGGAACAACCGTCCTACCTAATTCGGGAGAGAGCGACCTCGACGTCGTACGGTGGACAGTACAGAACAGTACGTACCTGCCTCTTATCTGCGAAGTACCCCGTTGGCACGAGCGACCTCCTCCAAGCGTCTCTCCCGCTCGAGACATCCCCCCAAAACCTGCCGGTCCATTGGGTCTCCTCCTCTTTTTCCCCTCCATCCCCACATCCTATCTCTCTGTCTCGTCAGCAATTATCACCGAGCCGACCTGTTTACCTACGTACCTAGGTTAATTCTTACTACTCGTTGACCGAATTCCGGAGTTGCGCTCTCATCATCTTTTACGCAACGTCAACCTCTTCCTGTAGTAGTCCATACTCCATACTCTACGTATTGTTTATCTCTATCTCTCCCTAGTATAAATAAACAATCATTCTCTGGCCTCAAGTACAACCGCAATCATGGCAACCGCCGCCATCTCCCGCTCCTTCGTGCGAGCGGCCCCGACTCTCCCGCGCCAGACCCTCTCGCGCTCTCCCTTCATGCTCAAGATGGAGTCGCGTCGTGACCTCTCCTCCTACCTTGTGAAGCCCAAGGAGCTCGCCGACGCAATCCACAAGGCGCAGAATGCAACGACCTCATCAACCGCCGAAACCACCTCGCGCATCATCCCCCTCTGCGCCTCCTGGTTCCTCCCCAACTCCCCGCACACCGGCGCCTCCGTCTTCGAAGCCCAGCGCATCCCCAAGTCGCGCTTCTTCGACCTCGACAAGGTGAAGGACAAGCACTCCCCCTACCCGCACATGCTGCCCTCACCAAAGCACTTCGCCCAAGCCATGAGCAGTCTCGGCATCCGCCGCGACGACACCGTCGTCGTCTACGACTCCGCCGAGCTCGGCATCTTCAGCGCGCCGCGCGTCGCCTGGACCCTGCGCGTCTTCGGCCACCCCAAGGTGCACATTCTCGACAACTTCAAGCTCTGGATCGAGCAGGGTCTCCCCACCGAGTCCGGCCACCTCTCCACCGTCGAGTGCAACCCTTACCCCATCCCCAAGCTCGACGAGAGCAAGGTCGCCTCCTTCGAGGACGTGCGCCACGTCGCCGTCGACAATATTAAGCATACCAACGGCGAGTGCATCCAGATCCTCGACGCGCGCCCCCACGGCCGCTTCACCGGCGAGGCCCCCGAGCCCCGCGAGGGCATGCCCTCGGGCCACATGCCCGGCGCCATCAGCATTGCCTTCAGCGAGGTCCTCGACCCCGTGACCAAGACCTTCCTGCCCAAGGAGCAGCTCGTCAAGCTCTTTGAATCCAAGGGCGTGAACCCCAACCACCCCATCATCTCGAGCTGTGGTACCGGCGTGACTGCTGCTGTTATCGAAACCGCGCTCGAAGTCGCTGGTTACGGATCTATTGACAACCGCAAGATTTACGATGGTAGCTGGACGTGAGTTTTTCCTTCTTTTTCACTTACCCCTTTTCTCTCCCCTTTCATCTTTTTCACCCCTTGCGCCTATCCTCCTGTCTTAACTAACAAAATCCAGCGAATGGGCCCAACGCGTCGACCCCTCCGAGAACCTCATCGTCAAGGACGTCGAGCCCGCGAACAAGTCCTAATCGATTGATTATTTGATACGCTCCAGGCCGAGCTCGCATCAATTGATCGACACCGTCTGTCTGTCTGTCTATTCACGTAAATATTCACACGCACAAACTCACCACCACATACCCCCATCATGCACACACGCACGCACGTGTTCACATGCACACATAACCAAGACAGAGGCAGTCTGTCTCTCCCCTCCACCATTTGCCATGGCACGCTACATCTACTGGCCTCCCTTCCCCCAACTATTCAGTTCCCTCTGAAGAAGAACAAAAAGGATGAATCGACGACGTTGTGAGATACCCGCTCTAACTTCTACGGCGTTCACGTTGTTATTAAATAATCGTTTGCATTTTTCCTCTCATCCATCCCATCCCATCAACAACCAAAAGCAAACCTCAAAAAGGGTTTCAAAAACTGTACTATTACTTGGCTTGTAACGCCAGTTCTCTCCCCTTTTTCGCGAGTTCTGGTCGTTTAGATACTCCAGGTTCATTCCACACACACACACACGAACATAGACAATGTCTTCGTTCATGCGCATTAGCTATTAACGGATACGACGTAGGTAGCCAAATAAAAAGCCTACGCCATTTTTGCATCTAATCCCATTAACGACATTGCTCGGCGCATACTCGGCGCATACCGTATTTTTTTCCTGTTTGTTTCTCGTGCCTCTGTGTGAACAGGACGACCCCTTAACTTCATAGATAGATGCATACCCTTGACCACACTACGAATTCTGATAGATACCCTTAGGAAAACTCTCGGTCCAAAAAAGCCCATAACTCCTTTTTCTCCTTCCTCCTGTAAATCGATTTCCCGGTATACTAAGTTGCTTGGTTATTAGCTCCTTACCCCTTTTCCATTGTTCTTGTTCATATTGCTTGATCTAATTCCGAATGCCAAAGCCGCTGCTTTTCTCTCCCTCTCTCTTTCTGAATTAGGTATGCGGTTACCACACATAGACTGGACGAATGCGTTGCCATCGCGGATAGGGCGAATTGGAGAATGTCGTGGTTGTCGTCGGCGCCTCTTCAAATTCCAGTGTTGGGGCATCCTGTTGCTGACTGGGTTCGTCGTCCATATGATCCGGATGCAACATAGCGGGAACCCCCTTTTCTCCATCGGGTTCCCGCCAAGCCAAAAGAGATGTCATAGTTGTCATGGAAGGTGAGGCACCACCATACGGGACCGGGCCAGGTGCGAAAACGAATGATGTATGCGGGCCACTAGATGTTGCACTCGGACCGACACTACCACTTTGGTTGGGATTAGATGGTGTTGATTGTTCTGGCGCGTTAGTCGAGGAAAGTCCTCCATTGGGTGACGATGGGTTGGGGCCTGTCTCCGTTACAGCGGCGCTACTACCGGACACATCAGAGGGTCTTGTTGTCCCAGACGTATCACCATTATCCGATGTGGTAGGTGAACTGCCAATTGGGTTGCTACTCAGCGTCAGTTGTGTTCCAGAACTACGCTGGCCTGGCGCCACGCCACCGGCCCCATTTGGGGTCGACGTTGATCCATGACTGAGGGGGGATGTCAACGAAGGAGAGGAGGCAGATTGTGTGGCTTGATTCGTGCTGGGTGTCCCCGACGGTCCTGATGAAGCTGAACCGGTATCACTGAGACTGCCGCTTTCATTTGCGTTGGGTGACGTGACTGGGCCCTGCCCGTTGGGCGCAGTGCTTCCACCATTATTCGACGGCTCACTACCAGTGCTCACTGTTGAGATTCTCGGACTTGATCCAGGTGAAAGATTGGAGGTTGGAGTCTCCTGAGGGCCCAAACTGCCACTTCCACTGGAATTGGCGCAATTTGGATCTGTTGAACCCGGTGTGCAATTGCTGGGGCTAGAAGGACCACTGGGTTGATTTGTCTGGCTCGCCGGATTACTGGAACTCATCGAACTAGTAGGCTGGCTATGTTCAGGCGCCACGGCGCTTCCTCCCATTGGTGACGTACAGTGAGGATCTGTCGAGTCGGGCGCGCAAGTGCTGGGGATACTACTTGGGTTCGAGGTTGAAGGTTGTCCATGTTCCGGAGCCACGCCCGATCCTCCAAACGGTGAGGTACAGGCTGGGTCATTGGATCCCGGCGGACAAGTGCTGGGGTTAGTACTTGGAGTGGCCCCTGTTGGTTGTCGGCTTTGACTAGGCGTCGTGCTTCCAGAGTCCAACGAGTTACAAGACCCAGAAGGGCAAGGAGTAGAACCGCTTCTGGGCGATGGGGACGTCGACGGTTGGCCGTGTCCTGGTGCTACAGCTCCCCCGCTAATGGGAGACGACGAGGACGGATTGTTCGTGGGACTTACACTATTAGATGTTGGCGTTGAACCCGAAGGACTTCCCCCCTGAGATGGTGACGTAGGCCCATGCGTCTGTCCCGGCTCAGTGTTGGAGCCTCCGCCAGTGTTTGAAGGGCCCGTAGGGGCAGCTGTACCCTCTTCTGCCGGAGATGTTGAGCCGTGAGATTGAACGGGATTTGTGGCTTCACCAGTGGTAATGCAATCTCCATTAACTCCAGGAGTACATGATTTTGAACCACTGGCCATGTTGCTTGAAGGATGTCCCGGTCCTTGCCCCGAACCAGCGGGCTCAGTTGGCGCAGTGGTCTCACTAACACCGCCAGTAGGTATTGTACTCGAAGGACCTGTGCTGCCACCAGATGATGCGAAGCTTGGGTTTTGGCTCCCCGAGGTTGTACTCGAGCCTGTTCCATGGACAGGTGCGACTCCTCCAGCCCCATCAGGGGTTGAGCTTGATGTCCCTGACGGACCTGGAGAGCTCCCATTTGGGCTTTTCGATGAGGCCGCTACGGGGCTGCTGGAGACTCCAGATGTCGGGTTGGTGTTTGGGCTGGTCGTAATAGCATCTGTTGAACTAGGCAGACTGTGCTCTCCATTTGAAGATGAAGTAGGTGGACTGCCCTGAACAGGCGCAACACCAGCACTGCCGTTTGGATTCGTAGAAGCATTGGAAGTGCCAGGTACACTGGGGTGACTCGTCACACTAGCAGTGATTGATGTATCATGATTACTTGGAGAACCCGAGGTGCCTGGGGAACTGGGAGAGCCATGATTGTTTGGGGACTCCGAAGAGCTCGGGGAACTTGGAGAACCTGGGGGACTAGAAGAACCTGGAGACGCAGCAGATTCTGAAGAGCCCGAAATACCAGAGGTACTAGGAGCACCTTGAGAGCCGGATGCACTTGGAGAAGTTGGAGAGCTTGGTGAACTTGGGGAGCCTGAAGGACCCGAAGAGTTTGGAGAGCTTGGGGAAGTACCAGGAGTAGCTGGAGTGGCCGGAGCATGAGAAGTGACACTACCTCCGTTGGGGCCTGTCGAGCTGCCAGAAGGACCAGAGACATTAGGACTTGAGCCGCTACCGCTACTTGATGACAATGTCCCTTGACCAGGGGCCACACCTCCGGCACCATTAGGGGTGCTTGACGACGACGGTGAGTTCAGGGGTGTTGAAAAGGTCATGTCAGCAGGAAAGTCTCCTAAAGGTCGACTTATGGTTTTCCCGTACTCGCTTGTAATCTTTGCTGGATCCGCGTTTCCTGGGGGGAAGATAAGCGCCGGGGTCGTTATTTTGGTGTGAGCAACGCCGCCGATATTCAACTCCAACACTTCCGGAGGTTGCATAGTCGGGGTACGGAGCTGGGGTCCAGCACTGGCCCAACCATACGGTTCACCATCAGGGTTGTAACAACTGAGTGCATTCAAGCCGCCACACTTCTGCGTTGCATCTCCGGAGCATGGCATCGAACAAGCGTCGTCGCCCATTAGTTGAGTGCCATTCAGGAAGTTTCCGCAAAAACACTGACTGCCATTCTCTGTACCGGCCATGAGATAGCCCCTGATCAAACAGTGTTGTATACAAGCCTCATTGGTAAGAAGATCTAAAGTGAAAGTCTCTTCGTCGAGTGCCCTTTGGCTTTTATCGTCGGAAAAACAGCCGCAATACTTCCAACCCTTGACTTTCTCAGGTGGAGGGGGACTAGGTTCGCTCGCAGCAGGTCGGCTTGAAGTTGGTCGAGAAGACGAGCAACTGGTCGCTGCGGAAGTAATAGGATGGCTAGCAGTGGGCGCACTTGAGCCTGCACAAGTTCCTGGAGTCACCTTGGGGGCACAGAACCAGCCGCCTTCGCAATGGGCACATGGCCAGCCAAATCCACATGGAGCAGGCTGTGCCGGTGTATGAGAAGGAGGACAAAACCAGCCGTCAACGCAGTCATCACATGTATACCCAGACCCTGGACATGGTCCTTGGTCGCCATACCCTCCCGGCGGGGTGGGAGCATTCGGGCAATGACATGTCGGCTGAGAAGCTAGGGGGCAGACTGATTTAGGGCATGCCGCATGAATAGTAAGCGTGACTGTCTTTTCAACCCTTCACTCATGTCAATAATTTTTCTCGGGGGATTGATACGGAACACATTACTTACAACGATGCGAAATGTTCTATATTGGACCTGCACTGCTGACTTAAGATCTCATATTCGGTGACAGTGACAACACCGTTCGCTTTGAAGCCTGTCAGCAATCCGGGAGAGCATGCGAATAGCATCATGATACTTACCTCCCGTTGTAGTTGTCTGAAAGTTAGCACTCTCTCCAGTATGCGCTGACTCTGTACTTGATGTAGATGAAGGTGTGGAAGTTGGGAGCGGCGAAGTCGATGAGGTCGGACCGGCTGTGATGTTAGGGATGCTCGTGAGTACGAGACTCGAAGAAGGGAAATCCGTCAACGTAACAT
The DNA here is from genome assembly GCA_028637755.1 of Xylariaceae sp. X170. Classification (NCBI taxonomy): domain Eukaryota; kingdom Fungi; phylum Ascomycota; class Sordariomycetes; order Xylariales; family Xylariaceae; species Xylariaceae sp. X170. Next base: position 165,612 of record JAJFDJ010000031.1, on the reverse strand, counting down.
CGGCATTAGTGAGCGAAGCTGTCGCGATCTCCGAGGAAACTTGGGCGACAGCAAGGGACATATCTCCACAGAGACCAGCAACCGTAGCAAGTATTCCATCAATAGTGGTAACGACACCGCAGGCATTGTGCTCAATTATATCACCAACGAGAGAAACCGGCCCGTTCGCAGCCCCAACAATATCGCCAAGCCCACTACTCACAACCTGGCCCAAGTCGTGCAAAATTGGCAAGGGGAGTTTGGAGGTAAGGTCGGATGTGACGTCTTTAACAATGTCGTCGACTTTCGAGTCTAGAGAACTGAAGAGGTCTCCTATCCGGCTAAGGGCATCCGGGGCTTGAATCTGACCGCTCCCGATATCGTTCCCTAAGGAGGCGACTTCTGTGGCTATGGCTTCTATAGAACTGACGACGCCATGGGCCTTCTTTGTTATGGCAGCAATGATACTGGGAGCTGCTACAGGAAGGACGTCGTTTAGGAGATCTCCCAGTTTATCAGCAAGCGCACCCAGTTGAGCTCCTGTTGGTATCGGTTCGGCCGTAAGAGGAGGCGTGGATTGTCCGCTGGTGGTCAGAGCCACACCGTTCGAAGACTGGGCATTAGACTCGTTGATCAGGGGCAGTAAACTGTTGATTTCAGCTGTGACTTGAGCTTCTATTGAGCTTACCACGTCTTCTGGAACAAGAGTCCCTAAGAGACTAGGCAGGATACCAAGCACGCCGCCCATACCAAGCAAGCGTTTCTCAAGAATTGAAGCCTGCGGATCAACCTCATCTTCTGGTGGAGCAATGTCCTCCTGGGGTAAACGAGCAGCAGAGGCAAGGGGAGGAGACACAATAGCCAGGAGACCGAGAGTGAGTAGAGTGGCATATAGTAGACATCTTGCTATGAGTGGTGAGTGTGATTGTGATAGCATCACTTTTCACTTCTGCTCAGGGCACGATCGACAAGCTCAAAGTGCATTAACTAGTGAGACGAATGCTGCATGAGCGAGGGGAGGATTAAGATGGAGAAGACGTTCAAAATTTGGCCAAAATTGAAGTCCAAAAATGCCAAAACTTGAAGCGAGGGAATATGGATCGGAGCAAGCGTGCAGCCAAAAGAGACGAAGAAGTGTGAAGATTGGAAAAATACCTACGCACAGGAGAAAAGAAGATCTATCATCTTCTTTCAGACCGCGCCTGCCCGTTGACGTCGATCCATGTCATCATCGTTCTCGTGGAAGAAGGGGCGACGAGGGAAAGTTCGTAGCCGGTCGAAGGAAGCCGAGTGCAATAGTCCTAAGAATATCGAGTGAACAGAACAGGGAGTCTCATCTGCCTCTCAATCTTCGTTCGAGGCATGATTATCTCGAGAACCATCAACGAGAAAGGGGGACTTGGGATCGACACTGGGCCTTAGGTACTCTACATGTTACGCAGCGTCTCACCAAAAGGTTTCACATCTGCCGCCGGGGTACCGAGGTATGGCATCAGGGTTGGCGAAGTTGTTCGAATAGGCAAGCAGATATATCGTACTGACGTTCCTATGATTAAGACGAAGCAGGCCGTGGTTGATCATCTTGGCGAACTCGGAGGTTCAACCCAGAGTTCTCGACATCGCTTGCATATAGGGGCTGGTCAAATTAGTAATCGAGTCAAGTCTCGACAAAGTTGGCAGTTCAAGCCCAAATGCTAGTCAAGACGCCACAGCGGTTCTCATTTGCACCCGATTCATGTTCGATTGAGATAATTCGCTCAGGAAATATGCAGGAATAATGGTGGAGAGCACAATAGCAGGAGAGAAGACGCAGAAAAGTGTTCGTGAAAAGTCAAATGACAGGTGCCTATTTTTTGCTACCTTAAATCCGATGCCTTGCCCACCCGGCACCGGTTCAAATTAACAAACTCCGAAAAAAGAAACCCACGCCGTGATTGTTGTTGTTCATAACAAGCCCCGTAGTTTTCCTTTCTCTAGTACTTCTTGCTCTCCCGGAGAGTGTCAGCGTACTCCTCAAGAGGGCTGCGGATGAGCTTGGTCTCCTTCCAGAGGTTGGGGGTGAGGAAACCGTAGCAGTTGGAGATGGCAGCGAAAGTGGCCTTGAGGGTGTTCTCAAGGGTCTTGGTGGAACCGGCGGAGGAGGTGTAGGCATCCTCGATACCGGCGAGCTGGAGGAGACGCTTGACGGCGGGGGAGGCAACGATCTGGGTACCACGGGGGGCAGGGATAAGCTAGAAGAGAAAATATTAGCATATCTGACCTTGAACCTGCTTATTCTCATGGGTTTCCGGTTTATACGTACACGGACGGTGACGGAACCGCACTTGCCACTCTCCTTGACGGGGAGGGAGTGGGGGAGACCGAGGTTGGTACCCCAGTAACCACGACGGACGGGGATGACGCTCAGCTTGGCAATGATGATAGCAGCGCGGATGGCAGTGGCGACTTCCTTGGAAGTCTTGATACCAAGACCGACGTGGCCCTCAGAGTCACCAATGATGACGATGGCCTTGAAGCGGGTACGCTGACCGGCACGGGTCTGCTTCTGGACGGGCTTGATCTGTACGGGGAAAACAACGCTTAGTACTCATTTCTCATCGCAAACTCGTTTCGACGGTATCTTCCAGACGCTCTTCTCGCGAAGCAGTCGCCTGGAACCGGGGGTTTCTGCTCGTACCTTCATGACCTCATCCTTGAGCTTGGGGAGGAGGATGTCGACGATCTGGTACTCCTTGATGGGGAGAGAGTGGAGGTAGATCTCCTCCATGCTCTTGATCTTGCCAGCCTTCACGAGACGGCCCAACTTGGTGACGGGCATCCACTCCTTCTCGCTGTCCTTGGCACCACCACGGCGGCCACGTCCACGTCCACGGCCACGGCCACGATCGCCGCCACGGTCACCGCGGGAACCGAAGCCACCACGGGCACCACGCTCAGCTCCAGCACGGTCAGCCATTTTGATCGGTCGAATTAGGATCGGGGGGTATTGGAAGGTAAATGGCGATTATTCGAGAGACAGACTCGTACTTCCCGAGGGCAGGGGGGGATTGCGTTGTTGAGCTGTGCGGTTAGTGCCGACTTTATGAGGGTTGGGGAATTTCGCGGAGGACTTCACCACAATTTTTTAGCATCGAAATTCGATAGGTTTGTGGGAGATAGCGGGTGCAGCCGAAGTGGTCCGTGCGCCACTGCCAGCCAGGTGCACCAAAGCGTCCCTCGAATCAGAGGTACGTACCACTCTCGGCTGCACTAAATTATGCCCCCTTGCTCAAGTACCGCATATCCGCGCTAGGATGACTAAGATCCACTGCTGGTAAACTCTCCTTAGCCGCCCGCCAATTGGTCATCTTTGGCAACGTCCAATTCGCCATTGGGCCAAATCTACGCCCTATTCGGCATGGCCGTCTGGCTCTAATCAATTATCGAATCGCCAGTACGCTTCAATGGTGCAAATATTTCGTATCGGCTCTTTCATACCAGCCAACAAGGTGAAGGGACCGAACGTCTCGATGCCACAGCAGGCTGGTTCTTGTCTAAAGATCAAGGTGAATCGATGCCCGAGGACTGGGATATAAGTAGAAAATCCCGACATACCAATCTGAAGCAGGTGTATCTGAAGTGTTGATGGTTCAGAAGAGCATACGTTACACCAGAACTCCTGGGATACGGCATCAGCCCCTAAGACGAACCTCATAAGTGCTTACATCTCCTTGTTCAGATGGGGGCTCACAAGGAATAGATGTCCTTTTAAAGGGATCAAGTCGTACAAGCAACATGACTTACGCGGCACATCGAAGAAAATCTGTCCGTGAGAGATGCCGTATCTCCTCGTGGTGGATATTCCACTTACAAACTCATACAAGGGCATTCACATCATGGCAAAGTCGGCTTATGCGCATGTCACACAGTCATTAATGGATGCAGTCAAGCGAGAAGTTCTGCAGGGTTTTTACTGGTGTGGTATATTTACGTGCGATGAGAGAGCGCAGCTACCAATATGAGGTTCTCTTGAAATGGACATATATCCATAGTAGGTATCCATGCCTACATAGGTAGGATTGTCCCTGGGAGATGCCTCGGGGTACACAGTAATCCGCCTCTACCAATGATTAATGATTCGCCCTATGGGGTGAGGGCCTGATGCAAGTGTCTATGTGACCGATGATTTGGTGTCGTCGTCGTGCGACTGGGGTTGGGTTGGGGGCGGACCTGTGTCTACAGCTCCCCTTGCCCGAATGTGATAAAATGGGATGGCGTCTGGTGTTCACTCGCTACGAGCGTACCATGGCCATCTGTGTGTCTGTCATCTGTGATGTGTGCGAGTGTTGTGTTGCGCGCGCATATTCTCTGAATGATGAAAACGTTCAGACATTTGGAATACCAGTTCAGATACCTGGTAGTAATCCAAAAGTCCGCGAGCAACAACCTCCGAAAATGTCCTCCTTTTTCTTTCATTCCTCGTGGCACTTATCGCCATGAGAACGTTTCTTTTGCTCGCGCACATCCTCTTTCTCTCTCTTCTTTTTCATCATCTCTGTCCTTCAATCTGGAGGCTTGGGTGTGTTTAAGGGGGAGTGGAAGGGGGGAGTGGAAAACGCTAAACGACTTTGCAACTCGCGTAGCTGGAAATCAAATTTTTTTGAGACGGTATCATTTGGGGTTTCATGCATGGATGCAAAGATGATTGCGCAATGGGTATGACTGAAAAACACACAAAATGAGTTCGAAGCAAAAAATCGCTAATGCCATGGAGATATCTCAACCGTCACCTTTATGCAATCTTCCAATAATACAGATCATGCCCCAGCGGGGCAATATCGAATGCCAGCAGAATGCGCGCGGCATCCAGGCAAGGGACGAACGCCTGGGTTGGAACGAAGTCCCTCAGGGTATCTCGAGGTACAGTGGGTAGGCTTCTAAGCTACCATCTGGCCGTGATATTCGTCATACGGGTAGCTAGTGTATTCCTGGGACTGCTGCTGTTGCTGCTGTGTGTACGCCGGGCCAGAAGCTTGAGGTGTGGGTGTGACTGGGCACCGAGGAGGAACATACTTGTTCATGGGGTCCGAGGCGGCATAGCACATTCCGTCAGGCGTGATAGGAGGCGTCATGTAGCCATCGATAGCGTTGGAGTTGGGTCCACAGCCCTTCTGCGGGGTGTCGTAGATGGCAGAGTGGCTCGATGTCACGGTGGGCTCAGCGGGCGGAGTAGGGGGCACTTGCTGTGCGCGTCTGCGAATCGCGGCCTGTTCTGCCAGAAAGTCGACGAGTCTAGCCGAAACACGGGACAGATGGTGGGACGAGTACTTCTTCGAAAGTGTGGCAGATGTCTGGTGCAAGTGCTGCGACAGCGCCATGACGGTTCGGTGCTCAGGGCTTTCCCATGCGTCGTCGTTGACTTCGGATCGGCCTAGGATAGCGCGCGCGAGGGTGAGAGAGGCCCGGGCCATCATCGATGGTTTCGTCGATACGAAGTCGCGGTGGTACAGGGCGATCTCCGCCAAGTAGGCGGCCATGTGCTCGACTTCTCTGTCGTCGCCCTCCTCGGCCACGATCAAGCGGGTGAAGAAATCGACGGTAGGGTGTCCGATGGTCCAGTCGAGAGTGTTGAGCACGTGCATCTCCATCTGCGTAAACATGCCAGCATCATACAAGCCACAGCACATGCTGTTCAACTCGAGGATCTGCGGCACACGATCCTTCTTGTCGCCATACTTGGCGGCAATCAAAAGCGCCGCGCATCCGACAAGCTGATAGTGCTGCTTGTAAACCACTCGCTTCGAACAGTAGCGGTCCAGAAGGTTGACGGTCAGGAAGAGGGTTTCCGGGAGAAGCGCGAAGGCAGCATGCGCTTCAATCAGGAAATCGATGAGGTAAGGTCGCATAAACCATTGGATCTCCTTCTGCATGTCGATGAGGTTGGCGTCGGGTAGCGTCTCCTCCTAAGCGTTACGTTAGCCACTGAGGATGCAGACTGCCATTCAGGAGTCTGCGACAGCCAAGAAATCTATCTTAAACGACTTACCTCCATGTGTCTGGTGTGCTGCATGATATCCTCGAGGTACTCATCGCCAGCAAGGCGCGACAGGTCATTGGCTATCATTTCTTGCCGGTTGCGCGCCAAGATCTTGACCGCATCCTTCATGTTCATGCGCCGAGGCTCATCGGTTTCGACGAAGAAGTCACAGTCGTTCGATTTGTGCTCCATGGTGACAGATTTTCAGGTGTTATCGCAACGGGATAAAATGGCGAGTAAAATCCAGGTGGAGTAGCAATGCAAAGAATGAGTGACAGGTTCTCCAGGAATCTCGAAGTTGCTTGTGTGAGTATTAAGTCGGTTGTCGCAGATGAACAGAAATGAGCGTATTAAATCTCACTGGACAGACCGTATGGACATTAATAGGGTATTAAAGAACGTGGGGGAAGAAAGTCTTTGAAAAAAGAATGACAGCGGCGATGGTTGAACCACGAATAGTTGAAAGTAGACTATTGTTGTAACCACGGTCGGGAAAATAGACCTTTTAAGAAAAGTCGAGTGAAGAACTCTGCGGTCGAAAAGATGTCAGCCCTCGAAACTAGTGATGGGGTGGATGGATGGATTGCAGGAGTATCATATTGGGCTTCAAGGTACCATGTCAAGGGACACAACGGTGAGGGCAATGCGCCGTGCGTTGACAATGAGGGTGGGGGGGGAAGGGAATGAATTATGACACGCGAAAAGAGGAGTGTGTGCCTGTGAATTGAAGTAGAGTCTTCAATAGACAGACCCAGGCATGTGCATGTGCAGACAATGGTACAGATGGGGTAATGACGTTGGCACCCAGGCAGGAATATGTGCACAAAAGAGCTCTCCCTTACCGCCACGATGACAGGAAAAATGGAAATAATTCCTCAACGCAGATGGGAACAGCGAGTTAACGGGTCCCACAGGGCAAGATTCTCTGCTCAACCGAGGGTGAGGCAGTGCGTGGTGTGTGTAAGTGAAGAGGTACCGCCGGAACACTTGGAACCTGTCGGCATGCCACTACATTGGCCGAGTCTATAATCAGAATCACGACTTCTGGGGGCAGGGGTGGAGGGGGGGAGAAGATTTAAGAAGGGATACGGGCCCAATTCCTCGCCATTACGTACATACCTCTTACACAGACGGTGCTTCTATTCAGTAGACGTCAAGGCGACCAAGCTCAATGCAGGGCGCTTAGATTCAATGCTCCAGTCAGTACCATGCTAGGTCTACTCTACCAGTATCGAAAAACCCGGGACTGGCTGGCGTCTGGAATTGATCCACGGATGGCTGATGATTACCGCTTGTACGACGGACCGGGCGGTATGGGTGAAGGGATATCTATCCACTACTCGCAAGGAATGGAGCACAAGATATCGCCGATGGTTCAGGTTGCGGGCTGACCAAGGGGGGTGAGTCGAAGGGAGGGAATGTTGTGGTTTAACAGTTGCCTCGTCAAGAGTTATAAAAGGAGAGATTATTAATTGCGAGGAATTCCAGCTGGTACGGACGGGCGGATAGACGCAGTTGAATTCTCGGGAGAAAAGAAGGCGTAAGGCGTGGGTTGTCAATAAAGCGGATAGGGATGCTATTGCTTTACGTCGGTTCCTTGGTTTTCTGGATCTTGTCTGTCTGTCTCTCTTTTTTTTTTCTTTCCTGTAGTATCCTTATAACGTATGCACCAACACTCGAATTCGGCTCTTGTTCCTTTATCGACTAGGGCGGGCCCAAAGGGTTTATCTCTCCTCCTTCCCTCTCCTTTTCATTGAGCAGGGAGATTGTCGTGGGGGAGATGTATTGAGAAGAAGGGGAAGAATGGATCGGATGGAGGACGGGGGGAGGTGAAGAAGGGGAAGAGAGGAGAGATGGCCTCAAGTTGGAGGATGTAGGAGATGAAAAAGGATTGGAAGAGATTGCCTTTTAGGAGAGGTACCTTTAAGACGCCGTCGGACAGAAAAGAGAGAGATATCCACAGATACAATGGTACCTTGAGATGAGCGGAATGATCGTTTAGTGAGGGTACATAATAATACCTCTTACCTGTTTTGCATGCACTAGTAGTGGTAGCTGACAGGGGAGCGAGTTTGCGTGAGAGTGAGAGAGTGAAGAGCGAGAGAGAGATGGAGAGAGAGATGGATGGAGTCCGCAGTAGTAGCCCGTAGTGTACGAGTACAGGTACGTCGAGTGCAGTGTATTGTAGCAGCAGGTAGCATGTATTTACGGAGTCATCAGTCGTACCTACCTTACGGATTACGGAGAAGGTACGAAGTAAGGTTAGGTTCAGGTAGGTAAAGTAAAGAACGGAGCAGGATACGCCGTAGTAGACTCTGGAAAGGTACTGCGCAGGACGGAACAGGCAGCGCACGGAAGTCGCAGCAGAGGGGAAGGAAACCTTAGAAGAAGACGGACAGAAGCAGGGAAAGCATCCATTGCACTCGCTGCACACTGCATCTGCCTGCACTGCACTCTGCACCTGGCTGCACACCACCCACTGCAGCGCCCATCAAAGACCGGGATAGGCCCAGAATTGCATTGCCTTTGCCTGGCAGGTGCGAGAAGTACTAAAGTACTGTAGGTACCGCTACCGGCACACTGCACTAATGAATGGAAGGAACGCGACACGGAACGACCTGTATTCCGTAAAATGGGAAATGGGAAAGATGCAGGTCAGAAGTACCTACTTTAGGTGCCCTTCAGCTACGCTGGAATGCGCCTAGTGCGCCGGGCCTGCCTCAGTCGGCCGCGACAGTGCCGCGGTTTAGAATTCGCACGCACAGTGGCCATGCGCTAGGCAGTACCTACCTACCTGGGTAGACCTAGACAAATCACGTACGATGGGCTTGGGCCTACCGACGACTGGCGAGCCTTACCTCATCTAAGCTGACACTGTATTTCCACCAGACGGGAACATCCATACCGGTGAACGGAGCGAGGGACGGATTATTACATGGCATTATACGTTAGGGAACACCGTTATGACCTTACGGTAGATTTGTTAAGTCTGCAATCCAGACTAATATTTACATCGAGGAAGATAATCCGTATAAATCCAGGAATATAGGAATATAAACGTACGTAATGTATTAGTCGGGAGGGACGATCCAGCGTAAGGCGGGCATCGAATGAGCAGCAATAGGTAATAATGGTATTTGTATTTGTATTTACAGGTAATCGCAGGCACGGAACGATGTGGAAGGTGTCAAGTATTCCCTTTGATGTACAGATAACCATGCGTTTACCCATGCTAATCGAGAGAAAATTGGAAAAATCCTGCTCTACACCACACACTACCTACACTACTCTGTGCACTAACACGATCCCAGCTTCATAGTGCACGCCGTACATAGTGTCGACGGCCCTCTCTCCTACTGTACCGCACTATGTACTTGCACGACGAGAGATCTGCATTTCACTACGAAGTGTTGTGTTGTTAAAGGCAGAAATCCGTACGGACGAGAGGGATGAAGGAGTCCGACGAGTGCTACGTTTATCGACTCTGATATAATCCGTACGGGCAGCAGTCAGGTAAATGGCAGCGTGCTGCGTACAAAGTCCCTTACACTACAGTGAGTTCTGACTTGGTCCAACACAAACCTGCGCCGGCATGCGAGGAAATAGACAGCAGGTGCTACGGCAATGATGAAAAGCACGGTGATATATCAAGTGATAATCTACCAAATACCCAGCCGGACGAGAGAGCAAAGAACATCGCCTATATGAGGCTTGTGTAGGACCAGTTGTATAAGTTAATTCGTACAGGCGAAGCAACCAGGACACCATCATGGCCATGTCATGTCCCCCTTCGCCCTCCTGAATTTCTCCGAACCTGCTGTGCCGCATTCTCAGAGTGCTCTGAGTGGTGTCGAAGATTGATTGGGGTCGTCGTCCAGCGTTTTGGTAATTGGTAGGAAAAAAAGGGAATGCAATATCACGACAACTACGGATTATGTAGAGGCAAGTAATCCGTAAATGCAGCCCTAATTGCCTGACTCGTTTTTGCCCTTTTTATATTTGCCAGTCTCTTTTCTTGTAAGCGGAGAAAAGAAAAGCACACACAGCACAGCACGGCTTGGCTGTGTTGTGAATAAGGACGACCGACCTGTGATCCGTCCATGCCTGCGACGGAATGCTACCTCATTCGCTCCATAGAATATGTGACCATGTCGCATCTACGACATAGGCAACAAAGGGCCTTGCTTCGCGAGGTGCCAGTCTAATCTCCAGGCCTCTGAGACTCCAGCGCCCGTCGACGTCGTCCCCCGTATCATGTAGGCAGTGTCATTATACCACGATCAGGCCATTGGGGGTGGTATTCTTCACATTACAGCTTACGGCTATCAATCAGGTGTACTCACTCACTTTACTTCGCCTTGGAGCAAGGAGGAGGAGGGGGCGTCTATGAATTCGTGCCGTCAACCGCCTTCACTGACTGTCCAAGTACTGTAATTCGTAGGCAAAGTACCGCTTCCATTTGGACAAACATGCAAATAAAGGGTACGCTATTCCGTCCAGGCCAGTATCAAACGGATTTATTGACTTGCCTTCCATGTTCAGTCAGGGTCAAGGCCCGCGCACTGTCGTTATGCAAGCCTGTTTGTAGCGTACTCGTACGAAGGACGGGCCATGTACACGACCTAGTGCTCATTCATGTAGGTCTCTCTCTGTGTGTACTTGGCCTGGCAACCTACCTACGCTAGATTCCGTAGCGAAGGCCAGCCAAGGCAGCCGCCGACACAGCAGACAATGCCATCAAACCATCCAGAGTCCAGACAATGCCTTGCAGTCGTCGACGCCTAGTCAATTGACTGGCTAGACTGTATGTAGTTCGCTCGGGCGGTTGCGCTATCTGCAGACTGTTGTTGTCGTTGTTCAACTTCTCACTTGTGTCCGAAATACTTATTTGTGTTCTGGTTTGTTTGGCCGTGAAGACTGGCCAAGGCTTTTCTCACGGTCTCCTTCATTGAGACCAGGCCACCGTGTGTGCCCGTTCGTGATGCACGTTGTAGTAGCGCCAGGTCGACGGGTTCAGTCAGGGTAGGCCATAGTGCACGGCGACCTGCTGGGCACTGTCTACCCGGCGATACAACTTGACCAAGTGAGCCCTTCATAAAGTGGTCGGGTCGCAGTTATCCACGGCGTACACGCAATGCGCCTGCGCTATCACAGCCCATCACAACCAACTGGAACATCCAAGCCGCGAGAACAGCCTCTATTAGACGTCTCCTTACATAGTATTCCGTTAACTAACCTCGTCGAAACCCATTCACCTGACAGCTTTAGCCCGTACCGCAGGCGAATGGTGCACACAATGTGCTTCGTAAAGTCGCCAACTAGTTGTGTTGTGTACACTAGGAGCAGGGGGTAAATAGGGATCCCCGGCACACTTATACCATGTAGGCAAGGTAGCGGCTTGCGCCCGGTGGTCTGTTCCTCTCAGGCTGTTTTGTTTGTATTTCCGTTTCAATAGTGTGTAGATGCGAATACCAGTTGATCGAGATATGGAACTGGCTATAGTCTAGGCGATACTACCTACGAGTACCTCCCGACCCTATGTTGTTTACGAAGTAGGCAGAGCAAGACGGTTCATCACACACGCAATTGGTTCCGTGGACGTCCGACCATGTGAGCGATAAAAAAGGCCTTTTTCCAAGACCTGAACCAACCCCCACCGCATGGGGTCTGATTGGCAGTAGGGGGGGCCTAACTTGTTTAAGAGAGGGCACGCTTAGCATCTGCTGCTTGCTGCTGCTGCTTGCTCCTCCAGTTCACCCTGGGGGGGCCTTAGGGACGACTTCATGCGTGCAGCAGCGCGGTCGCGTCATCAACAACGTCTGTTTGTCATACCCATAGGAGGTATAGATAGCAAGAGATGCTATGTGCATCATAGCCCGCGTACCGTAGTTTGAGCCCATCCGTTTCCCAAAGGTACCTTTCCGTCAGAAAAGGTACAAGTGCGCCCCGAATGGACCGCCCGACCTGACACGTGGAGTGGCGACAAGCACGATACTGTATGTTTTAAACTGTGCAGTAGGGATTCGTAGGGCTCGATACGGCGTGCTGTCCAGCCAGTCAGACGCGGGCCCTAGGAGATCTTCTCCAAAGCGAGAAATATAGGGGCCGTGGGAGACGGTTGGCAATTGGCAGACAAGACGTCCGGAGCCGACTGGTTGTTAGTAGTGTTTCTGTTGTATCCCGTAATCCGTATTCCATACGCTGTACATACATAGATTCATACAGCTACACCAGCTATCCCGGTACCAGAGTTGACTGGTGGTGGTGAGGAGAAGGCGCTGAGACTCGCGGACAAAAAGTCCATAAAGAGCGATCACACGGCAGCGTGTTTCTAGATAGATGTCTAGATAATGTAGGGGGCGTCGTGAAGGGGTACCCTCGGTATATATAGTCAGAAGTAGGGGGTGCTGGTAATGAGAACGGAGGCCTGTGATAATGATGATGGCGGTCGTGATGGTGATGATGATGACGATGACAGCGGCGGTGATGCAATGGCACCTAGCTACTCAGTTCGCCAGCCTATAATACAGTATGCTACGTGCACACGAGTCTTGTCTTTACGGGTTATTTACCGAGTTGAACGGGGAACTGGGAACTGTCAAAACCGTAAATATTACCTAACCCGCTGATGAATCGGTTCAACCTGGTCGTCGCGAAAGAGACGCGTACTAATTAGCAGTTGTCACTTGCAAGTTATCAATCGATGTAACTGGTCAGTGGAAGTACTGCATGTATGTCGATGAAGTCTAGCACCTACGATACAGTATCGATCAGAGTCCAGACAACGAGCAGCGATAATCAAATAATAATGCCTACGGGGAGCAGCACGTCCGCGATCGCGTCCAGCATACGGGAGTGATACTGTTCACTGGTTAACAAAGAAGTACCGCGTCCCTACAGACAACGAGGATTGGTACATGCATTCTTAATATAGAAACAGTGTACCGGCATCCAGGTCCCTCCCATCTAACCACTTTACGCGCTTCATCGCGTGCCTACGCGAATATAAGTACAGTACAGTACATGCCCATACATACATGATCCGTACATCCATTTACGTAGGTGGTTAGATGCCGTCGTGAGAATGATGATCCGTCCCAGCTTGAGCCGTTGCCACCGTTCGAAATACGGACATACACAGCCCAAAGACCCAACGAAAGCTGGGGAAAGCCAGGGTATTAGTGTCAGGCGTTTTTACGTGTATATTTACAGATTTACGTCTTTGAGGTCTCCAGTTTGCCTACATATTTTCGAATATATCGAGTTAGGAAAAGAATATCATCGTACGTACAAAGAATGACAAGTACAAGGCAGAATATGCGGCCCCATTTCGCGCCCCTCGCGATCAACAGTGCACCAGTCACCAACCCGCAGCCAATCAGTCCCTGGCGACGCGGTCTACACGACTCTGTAATCAATTAGGCATGCGTGTCGATAGGATTCATTCATTTCGCTGAGCCTGCAGCAGCCAAGGCCTGGCGACTGGGGCCTGGCACAAGAAACACACCTTCTGAATCGGACGGACGCCTCGACGATCAGCCCTGGTCAGTCTCGTCTCGATGTCTATGGTCAGTTGATACGCGAGCACTACTACTACGTACCAGTACTCGTTCGTACATACGAGTCTACGACTAATAACGTCATCGGCACTCTCTTTTTCGACGCCGTCGCCAACTCTAGCATGGCATCGTGGATCTTTACCTGCACATCCCAGTGTACTCGTAGGTAAATAATCCGTAAATACCTGCGGTCCACGGATCTGCTCAGCCGGAAGAGCAAGGACCTTGCGACTACAGACACTAAAACCCCGCAGGCCCATTGTTGGAGGCCTGGATTTCTATTTCGACTCCAAATTAATCTCTGCGAGTCCGAGTAGGTAGTTCCCTTCACCTCTGCGCATTGCCCAAACCCTTAGCGTCGGTACGCCGCACAGATGGGAGCACGCCAATGATACCATGCGACAGATCAGAGGGCGATACCTGCCGATACCAGTTCCTCAAAATAGGTGCAGTGCATGCCGACTCCGCACTGCTTTCCGCAGAAGGGCATACGAGGCATGTCAGAACGCAACGTATTTCGTACATTTTGGGATGGGCCGTCCTCTCGTACATCGGATCACGCCCAATTGCGAAACATTCTCCGTACACCGACTCGTCGACTTGAACAGGTATTCCCAACTTGCGATTCGGCGTGGCCTTTTCTAGGGGCTTACCCGCGGGCCACTGTACAGATCCAGCTTTGCCCTACCCACCGTGTCTGCGATCCGTCTTGTGCTCTGTGCTCGCAGCGCAGCGCAGACGGGAGAAATGAGTGCAAATTACTGACCTAGACAGCGACCTAGGAAAAAGTAACGAATCAAGAAACGTGAACGAATGAAAAAAAATGTGGCATAAACGCATAAACTGCTTCCCGCGTGCGTGTCAGTTGGTCTATGCATCCATTAATCCGTATCCCGGCCATGTAAGGAGAGACAGGACGAGAAGCTGTAGCCATTCGTAGGAATAAGCCTCGGGAAATATTTGACGCCTTCGCAATGCTTCCCTCTCTCTCTCTCTGTCTCTTCTCCGAAACGAACCCCACCCCGTCTACGTACCGACCCGTGGAAAACGCCTTCGAAAAGATCTGGAAAGACTCGTAGAATGTGGAAGTGGCTGAGTTTTGGCGTGCTAGCCGAACAGTAATTTAGGCGCTCTCTCGTGAGGTTTTACGGATTTACGGATCTACGAATTACATTTAACACTGAAATTGAAAACCGTCCATGTGGTTCTAAAAATCCGTATATTTGTCAGTTACACGGATTACGGAATATGTACATCCATACAACAGAGAATTGGAAAGTCCACGCACTCCTTTTCCCTCGGGCCGCACCTGGCGCGTAGGTAATTGCTAACTATAGATTGCATCAGATCGTGATAAGGGCATAGCCCATTGCTATCTCGGATCGAGAAATGAGGAATGCTGGCCCATTGGTGACGCGCAGTCGAACCTCTGTGATGAGTCCCCAATAGCAGCAGCAGCGTGTAATAAGTAGATGAAGTATTATATCTATAAAAGCACACATCGGATATCTACGAGTACCTGCCATGAAACAGGAGAGAGAGTGTGAGATTGACAGCAGCGACATCCTTGCTTCGGTACTTACATACAGTACGGATTCCGCATTATTACGGATTACATATCAGAAAAAAAGCCCCGGTAAGTTCATACATGTAAATCATCGGGCCCCAGGTCAATTAGACAAATCCGCCCTGGATGCCGACGGTTTTAAGAAACGAAAACTTTCCCCTGTGAATATCAGAATGCCATTTACTCATAACAAACACACATTTCCATGCCATTCATTCACATACCGACCCAGTGCAACAACACAATGACCCGACGAGCGAGCAACGCGCATGCCCTTGCGTGACCCTGCATCTCACATGTAATTACTTTTCTAGCAGCAGAAAGAAGAAGTACCAACAAGTCACAGCCCGCGCTCCAGCTTTCCAGCCGTAGCAGCAGAAGCTGCAGCGCATGGCGTTTGGATCCCACAGACCAACAACTCGTGTCTCGTCAATGCATTGTAACTCGTCGTTACATTCCTTTCATAACGCCTACATATTCATCGACGTCCGCCCAGAGCAACGCCCCAAGAAAGATACATACACACATCGTGTGTGCGCGATTGTGTGATGATTGTCCTGTCCGTCGTCTGCAGCATATAAGATGCGAGGCAACTCTCGACTCATTCTCGCATGCAAGACCACCAAATAGCTACCGGAGTGGCGCTGCTAGGTCCCGTTAGTTGACCACTACGACCGTCTGGTGCGCTGCTCTTCACACACTCATCACAGGTACTGCTTGCTACTTACTACCAGTAACAGTTTGGCACACGGAGGTAGCACTCGGTGAACAGCGACAAGCAGCATTCCTGGTTCAGTTTACTTAACAATCCCATTTAGCCGGGTCGCGGAGCCCGTGACGAGATAACTTCGGACTTGAACGACAGACAGACAAACGGGGCACGTGCAAACCCCGTCCCGAACGATTTGTTTACTACCTACCTATTATTCCGAGTGGAATGGACAAATAGAGGACAGTGCCCTTTGATTCTTCTGGACGACGACAAACAACAAAATATTGTACAATCTTCGGTGCCGACTCTGCTCTCCTCTTGAAACGCAATTCGCGCACGTCTCGCTCGCTGGTATATCGCCTGCCCACCTCTATGGCTCATCACCACCATGCCGTGTACCTTTGGCGTATACGGATGGATTCCTTACGACCAGTGCACTGCATTCCGTATGAATGAGATCAATACATATCAACATCCATCGACGGCTCTTCCCGGAAGCCTCTCACCAAGGATAGCACAGCAGTTATAGACATATCTGCCAAATGAGCGACGAGCTTCAATATTGCCAAGACCCAGCTCGAGGATTTCGGGCGGAGAAATGGCTTGCTTACATTCATCTTGCTTTTTATTAGTTCGGAGGGCACTCTGACTCTATATTCATGTGCAACTCATTCATTCGCCCTGCTGATTATTTTTCTTATTTTTCCATTCCCTTATTCTCTCCGCAAGAAAAAAACAACGACTGGTCCCCGACTCCCCCGTCCTCCATGCATTGCATTTGTATCACGAAGAAATGCATTCTCCAGTCTGTCTACCATATGACGTATGTTCTGCGTCCCAGGTTTAAGCTTGTGGGGACAACAGGACCGGACAAGGGGAGTCTCAGAAGAAAAGAACAACAATGCTAACAAACTAGGCCCCAGTTCGAAGAACAACTTGGCAAGGCGATCATCCTCTCGAGCTTCTTTTTTCTTTCTTTCTTTTCTTTCTTTCCTTCTTTACTGCTATTTTTGGGACGGCCACGCAGTTCATGCCCGTCATCATCGAACCCCTTCTCTTTTCTTTTCCAGAAAGAGGCAAAAAGAATCGGACACTGGACCCTATCCCATCTTCGGTAAAGGGGCAAGCTTTCTTCACTCGCCTTACCAACGGACAGCTCACCTACACTACGAATGCAAGACTCCATTCTGACCGGAGTACGGCGTGCGCTACGGTATCCATTCGTTGGAAACAGGTGGCACACTTGCTTCTTTCTGCTGCATTGTTATTTTTTTTTTTTTTCATTCGGTAAGACCTTACGTAGGGCACACACCGACCGACCTTGCTCTAGTCTTGTCTAGTCTAGTGTTTGCTTAGCTGCGCCAGGAGACATGGTGAGGTGTGTCGACGTGCTGGAACCCGGGTCTTGTTCGTTCGTTCGTCGTCTTCGTTCGTCTTCGATGCAGATCGGATCTACCTACCGCACACCCCTGCTCTAGTCCATCTTAGAACCAAGGTGAGTGTGTATCCCGTAGTTAGGTATTTCTGTGATTTCATTCGTGAATCTCGTGGACCGCCAGCCGTCATAACCCCCCGCCAGCAACGTGGTCAAGCACACTAGACATGTAGGCGGTTTTCTTCTTCTCTGCACTTCCTTCTTCTCATTCAGCCCCGCCAAATGATGTGTCTTTGGGTCTGATGGGGAGATCGAAGCCCGGGGTGAGACACACTCGCTATTTTGCACATTTCGAGTCGTCTAAGCGAAGGACGTGCGTGCAGCACATCATGATCCTGGAGCCTCCCGCCTTGATTTCTTTCTTGTCTTTCTGGTTACGTCCAATGAGAAGGTCTTGCGGTTGAACAGCATTGTATGACCCCTCGATTACAGATTCCAGTTGGTTGTAGTATCTTAATCTCGAAACCACGATTGCTACGCTACGAGATAGAGGGCCCCTATTACATCGATCCTACGGGCTCCATCATATCCTCCGCGATGACGAGGGAATCGATTTTGTTAATTCGTATCTCAGCCGAGGGCTTGGCGTGCCTGACTCGGAGTTGGGATGCTGTAGTTAAATCACTTGCGATTCCTTCTTATATCGCCGACAGTCAGTCCTACGACTTACTACAAAATAGGGGCCTAGGACTTCCATTTGCACTGCAATCGACAGTATTCACAAGATCCGGATTATGAAAGAGAGGGGGAGAGAGAGAGGATTAAGAGAAGACCTAAAACGTGTCCAAAATCCTCCGAGACTCAACTAACGTAGCGTCGCACGATGAAGGCGCCACATGTCTTTTCTTGCTTGCTGTACGAAGTACATTTACAACTCTCACCGCTTCATTGAATTCATCCCGCAAACGCAGCCTTGGTGATCGTGATTTCGGAATCTTGTCTTGTCTGATAGGTACCTACCTATCTAATTGTTTTTGTCTGGTCTGATGATCGTGATTACGGTACCTGGGTTGGCGATGCGATCGGACCGAGGCTCGGGTGACCTGTCCCGTCTTGGGGATGGTTGGGAAAGGTAGGAAGACGAGCAGGCGGTTAATTACAGTGATGCCAGTAGCGGGGATATGTACGTCGGGGATAATCCGTCCATACATACAAGAAACCGGGTGCATCCCGGCCTGCGAGCGTGCCGGATAGGCCCGGTCCGAAACGGGCTGTTGACTTCTTTTCTCTCTCTTCATTCATCTGTTTCTGCCGTATCTTACCTGCCGTAGGTATTCCATTCTGTACGGTATTATTGATCGCGCGTGGAGGTCCGTATCTCGGGGTCTTTTGCTCACGACAAGGCAACTGAATCCTGTCTCGTCTCGACAAGACCAATCGCGGACCGGCGATAACAAGGCAAGGCATACTTCCCTCATACGTTACATATATACGGCTGTCTGTACAAGTACGATGGCGATGCGATGGTGCGTAGCATATGCCATGCCGTACATAGCCCAGAGAAAAACATCCTATCCGGCTGGCCGGTCGGCCTTCAGCACGGGATTCATTCAGCACGGGATTCAAAATACGAGGACCCCGCGACGCACACGGTCGATAGGGACCGCGTAATCCGTACACCACATCGTAACACCGTCCTCCCTCTCGCCCCCTCGTCCTTGGCTACCTATGAGATAGACAGACAGTTCGCGACCCAAACCGCCTCACAGCCTCGGTCGGAGAGAATGAGATGTAAACAACCCCGCCTCTGCATGCAATATCGACACACACACACATCCATCCATATGTATGCAAAGACCCTACAACAGCGAATAAAGCAAGACCCCAACTCAGCCGCGGTCCGTCGCAGACCGTATCAGACCGAGGATTTGTGCATTGGTACCGGTAGGCTGGGACGTGATATGTTGACGCCCTGCGCTATCTAGATAGACGTGTGCACTGGTGACTGTAGGTAGCATGTGCGGCTTAGACAATAGGTGTGGATGGAAGTTCCTCGCAGCTTCAGAAAAAGGAACGTGAGCGTGGTCTTATTAGCTTTAGTCAGTGGGCTGAGATGATAAGATGTCCGATGGACGAACATCGGACTTAACGGCAGACAGGCGTTTCATAGGTAAGCTTCCTTAATCACACTCCTTGCCTGCCTGCTTTCCTATATTTAGGAGGTCGGTAGGTAGTATCATGAGTACGCCTCCCGAAACACCATGGTGGCAATAATGTGTCTGTCGTGAGTGTGTAAGTCAGTCAAGTCAAGTCAGTCATACACCCGCCATCTCTTTTTTATCAGCGAGACATTTCCATCATGTGTTCCGTTTTCCTCGGAGTCTTGTTAGAAACGTGCCGCAAAAAGAATGTGATCTGCCCCCCAAAAACGAACAAAAAGGAATCAACTCTCTTACCTACCCTATCCAGCCCATCCCATTTCGCTTATATGCAAGGCAGTCGAGTGAGGGAACGAGCGCATACCTCATCTTACTATTTACAGCGCCTTACCCACGAGGTAGTATGTAACGGGATACTAACGCCCG
The DNA here is from genome assembly GCA_028637755.1 of Xylariaceae sp. X170. Taxonomy (NCBI): domain Eukaryota; kingdom Fungi; phylum Ascomycota; class Sordariomycetes; order Xylariales; family Xylariaceae; species Xylariaceae sp. X170. Next base: position 145,819 of record JAJFDJ010000031.1, on the reverse strand, counting down.
TATATCGAAGAGGCTACGAATAAGTCGCCTTCGGTCAAAGAACAAGAAAAAGGGAAGAATTTGATACCCAATACGCAGAACGCCTAATCGACAGGCTGAAGGGCTGAAAGGGCTGGCGTACTGCAAGCCTGGCGAAGCCCTCTCGAGTTGGAGTGCCCGTGACGGATATCCAAGGATCGACGACAGTGCCAATGAGACCTGCACACATACGGAATACCTATTGCGGGAAGAGTCTCTGAGTGACCTAGATATTTAACCGGGTACCCTGGCCTACCTTAACCAGATAGGTAGGTGCTCAGATAGAAATGGGTGTCCGCGTGCTTCAGATGGCCTACCAGTACGGGCATCTACTGGCGGTGGACGGGTTTTTCGATCTCGTGCCCGTTTATATTCCCGCGTGGGCTTGTTTGGGGTTGAGGTGCTTTGTTTCAGCGGGAGTACAGCTGGGTAGTCCGTATGGCGCGCAGTGAATCCTGGGCAAAGTACTGCGCAATAAGACACGATCCGTTTCTGGGACGTATTTCGTAGTGTAGGTACTCCGTACGAGCGATGAGTATCCCATAGAAGAGCGCTTTAACCGCATGTATACTGTCTGTAGTATACCTCTGTAGGTCCACAGTCCACAACGGCGGCGACCGGCCTGTTTCGAAGCTGTAACGCAGTGAAATCCGTAGGCTGGATGACTTGTTACATGCGAGCTCAACGTAGTGTCTTCCGTACCTAGATGCAAATGTGAGCGCCCAGCATGATAGATGAGTTGTCTTCTTTTTCTTCGCCCGCAGATTTCGATCGATCTTCTGACTGATCTTTATATATTCCGTACTGTACGGAATGCCGCGAATTATGGCCAAGTAGAGCTGGCCCGAATTGGAATTGTCGACAGGAGAAGCGCCCCCAACGGCGTCCGCGGCGTCCATGGTGGTCGGTCGTAGGCAGGTAGCATTTGGCTAACCCCTGGCTCCCCGATGGATTTTGGTGCAGCACGGCGTACTTATTGTTGAGAGGCGCTAGTGCAAGAGGTTTTGAGGCTGTCGTTCCATCTCGATCCGTAACTCGATCCGTAACTCGAGGAAGACCTGGGTAATCCGTAAATCCATCATCAGAATACAGATAGTAGTCTGATACGTTACAACAACCTCATATGTGCGAAATCAGAGCTACCGATGATCCCACGAACAACACGTGTGCGCTAGATGTTCTAAAGTGTTCCATACCTTCTCTGTGGTGTACACGAGAACGGCTTCGCTAACGGATTACGTAGGGAATCCTCATTCCCAGGTCGCGAACGAGACGGTTCCGGGCGTGGAGACACGATAGTGCGTGCACTAACTAGCCATAGTAGCATCGTAAGTGCGGTGAACGAGAACCTGCAGTGCTTGGCATCACCAGGCCAGTCTCCGTCCTCCGTCCCCCTCTCTCTGCCGAGTACATTCCTGTACCTCACCAATGCACCCTCTTAGCACGCTCCGGCGCGTTGGTGCTACCACGCGACGCGCACAAGCACTCGTTCTTGTGTTAGCGTGTGCGCCCAAAGAAGAAGGTCGGGTTACGGGCGAACACGCAGTGGACTTCGTGCGTGTGCGCTACTGCGTTAACGTACGCGCTACGACCGGCCGGCGATGCTTGGGTCCGGTATGGCTCCTACCTATTCCGCCTTGGGAGGGGAATGCGAAGGCGAGTTGCCCAGGCCGTCACGGAATACATACGGTATACCGGCGGCTACCTTTGCGTGCACACCGTTTATGACAGCGAATCCCGGCCTGGTGTTTGCGGGTTTGATGTTGGGCATCGAGGACGTTACGGAATGCCGATTCGTGTGATCTGTCCGACGACGGCCGGGCCACCGGCTTCTGATGCATTGGCAGTCGAAGATCAATTGACAAGTGAGAGTTCGACGTTCTCTTCCATGGCACATGGAAATATTCGAGGGCTCTCCTCTTTACTCGGTATGTATCGGTGGAGCCTGGACAGGAGAACCAGCCAACGAAAGCCTCCAATCCTCTCACAAACCTCTCAAAGCGTGAATTCCGTACATAAGGCAGTGAGGGAAGTATCCGTACATCATGTAGGTACTGCCCGGCAAGGTACTGCGCACGACTGCTCACAAAAGTGGGATGGGTGTGCATACTTACTGCATTCGCAGATATTCCAGAAACTGGTGCAGAGGGCTAGAGAAAACTCAACAAAAACTCCACCGGCGGAGACTTGCGCACAAATCTCATCCTTGTTAAGAGATTCGTCATAACCTCCACTCGGCGGTTCACCCAGGTACACTCTGTTGACCTCGCGGATACAGAGTCCGTTGTGCATTCTTGCATTGAGTGAGTGCGCTGTAAGATATGGCTGGAACCATTGATGAGCATCATGACTCCCAGGTACCGGCAGTGTAATCCATATCGTAGTTTGATGATGAGTGTCAAATGTCTAGACTCATAGGGCTATTCCGGAATCCTGCTATTCCTTACTAAATTAGTAAATCCCAGATTCAGGGTCGATGACCATCAATTCCTTAATGACCATAGTTGTGCTGATCTCCATATCTGAGTAGGGCACTTACGTGGACTCTGAAAGAGGTGTTGTTCCTTGATCCGCAGCTATGTACTTGTAAGTCTGACATACGGAACGCCTAGCGTTCGACTACCAAAACGCCTTGGTCAGATTCGATATACGGAGTAGACGTATGGCGTCGTGAGGCCTCAGAACTGGCAGGGTCACGCGCTCGATATCGAATTGCGCCTACCTATCACCGCGTCCACCGAGTTCCGGAATGGGACGGTCATTGGTTACCAGCGTCGTGTCCATTGTTCCAGCCGCTCGGTCGGAACCTGGTAAACTTCCCCAGAGGCAAGGCGTTTACAATATGTACTCGGAGGCAAGCAGTGTATTTTCGTATTGCACAAGCCGCAGTCAGCTAGTAGCTGAAGCCTGAATCAAGCAAGCGAGCACCTAACGTATCGCATTGCTATACCGGAGCACATCCACATCACTTCATAGCCCGGAGGTATCCCGATGTCACTGCGTTGTAGGTCGCATTCCGTACCGCGATGTGGGCTGGAGCTACTGTAAAGTCCGGTACCGAAAGTCGAGCTCTTACGTATTTCTTGACGCTGCTGCAGTGTGATTCACGCCGTTTTTAGGCGTCTACTTCGTGCTAGAAAAACTACCGTAGTCCACAGTAGGCAGACGCGTCTCTCTCTCCGGCTTCGTACCGTATTTTTGGCACGTTCGGTGATTTTGTAGTGCGGTCGGTCACGAGACTTGCGCAGAACGGCTTCGAAAATTGAAGACAGAAACAGAAAGAGACGCGGTTTTCTTCAGTACGGAGTACATACTGTAGGCACGCCGGATCGGATACAAGTAGATAATTAGCTGGATAGAGCTAGCAAAAGCGAGCGTACCTAGGCAATCCGTATTCCGTGGAGATTTCTTCTCTCGTGCCGGCACGGAATATTCCAGTCGGTAAATCTCGCATGAGGACGGAATCTATTCCACTTCGTTAGGACGTGAAGAGTCTTATGTCAAGCCATTGACACGATGAACACAGAGTGAGAGAAGACCTCGCAATCGAGTCTCCGATTCTCTACGTAGTCTCGAGACTCGACACGCGCGGTGTATGCCACTTAAACTGCTGGTCGCGAATCGTACGCGCTGAAGAAGTCTCCTCGCGTCGTTCACTGTGTGGTATCAACGGGGCGTCTCGGTCGCGCACAAGCTCCTTCTCATGCAAGACCTTCACAGACTTGCAGTTTGCAGCCTGTGGCCAAGATTCTTCACGCATGCGGAGGCCAATGGCACGGCCAATTGGGTACAATGCTGTACTTACGATAGGGACTTTGTAGGAGGCAAGTTTGGAACACGTGAGGCCAGTTCGTGTGCTGCATGAACGGAGAAATTGACGGGAAAAAGTTGGCAGGCAGCAGGTTCCCCTCTATGTGCACTCACTTCTAATATGCATTAATCCGGAATATGCCGTTATCAAGCTCGTCATGGCCACTGAATCTCATCGCCCTTTCGATGGTGCAGCTCAATCAAACTTCAACTCATCAACTCATCAATGTCTACGCTGTCTCTGCACCGGATCGGATCATCCAGCTCAGAAAGATGCTCATAATGTTTTGACCTGTATATACGATTGAATTTTGATATGTCGGGACTAGCACGGAGCAGTGCACTCAGGGCAAGACAGCACCACGAATCGGGTCTCAATCTTGAAGCGCACTCAACGAGCTTGTTGACATCGTGATATCACGCCTCTCTGGTCAGGCCGCGCAAATGAGGCTTCTTTATTTGAAACCTATTGCCAATAGTAGCCATGACTGGATATCTGGGTTACTCGACAATGCTTGCTTTGCTCTCACATAGGGGTCGGTGACTGGTTCGCCTGTTCAACCATACGGATCAGGACTCACAGCAGACGAACGACTCCGTCAAACGACTCTCATGGGATCCATCATCAGGAGATCGCCATGGTTTTGCAATGTACGGTAGCTCCTGAATGCATATCCATGAGATCAACTGCATCCACGTATGTATCAACAAACAAGTCACCGGTATTGCTACTATCTTGCTTGGGTATTCTCCTCTCACCCCGTTCAACTCCTCTCATTCTATTCCAATCCTACAATTCATGTATCGTCAACTCACATCGATTCACAGCCCTATTTATTGAATTCTTTCTGCCACGGTCGGACATCGGTCTTTGGTACCGTTGTATAGCCCCCTTTCCGTGGCTCAACCCGGATGACTCGTTTCGGCACCACTCTGCTGCGTGTCCCCGGTGGTTGATACTGTCCGATGGCAAGCTCACTCTTTCCCGGGGCGCCTTGTGTGTCAACGTCCGTGAGTATTGTGTCTGGTCGGTTCGCAGAATTGTGGACAAACACCACACGATCAGGCGTATGCGCCTCGCGTCGAAGTTCCTCGAACTCATCCGGATATTTGAGATGAAAGGAATTGTCGGTATCGAATCTGAGATGCGCAGGTAGCCGACTCGTACCTAACACGTCTCGCCTATCCTCCCCTAGCCAGAGCCTCGCCATGGCCGGCGCCGAGGAGATGTAGCACGCATCAAACGGAATCATGCCGCTGAGACGTTTCGCGTACATGCTGCCTTTACCATTGCTCGTATCTTTTTGAGCGAGAACTGGGCAAAAGCCTCCCAAGCTTCGCGGTTGATCTGGCCAGACTGCCGTGGTACCCTCGTCAACCATGGACTTGCCCTCACTCGAGCACACCGAGACATACATCTCGTAGAATCTGAGCCTGACACTGCCCCCGACAACGTGGAGCTGCATCATTCCCTGCGCAGGGTACCGAGCCAGGTTGACGTCCAATTGCACGAGGTCAGTATCCAGTATGACGGGAAAAGTCGCACCACTATCCAGTAGGGTCTGCAACTGGCATGAAGCGCCGGTGTTCCCTGATTTCTCCGTTCTCTTTCTCTTTCTGTTTCTTGGATGTCGAGTCGTCGACGCCACCCTAGAGACTTTCTCAGGCTGAATGGTAAATTCAAGATTGGCCTCGTAAATCCCAATACTGTATCTATCGTAATGTTTTCGATCGAGGCAGATCCCTTTCATTGCTAACCCGTCATTCCCGGATCCAGCCAGCGGTGGTTCATGCCAGAGCCAACCAGGCCCATGCTTTGCAAAGTAGCCATCAAGCCTCTCGCTTCGATTGGCACAGAACTCGTGATAACTTCCACAGGTATCAACGATATGGCCCGCGTACAGCAGCGTGAAGTTGAGGGAATACGGGATCTGTCCGGACTCATACCCGTGTATGGCTGCCCTGATGTTGATTTTCTCGTCGTCACAAACGCTGCTATCCAGGGCCCATTGCAATAACTCCAGTCGTTGCGCAATCCGTTCTGGTCGTTCTCGCTCATCTCTTTTCTGCTCATTAGCTGGACAGTCATCCTTGCGTTCACGGATTTCAACTTACTCTGGCATGTGGTTTTCCTCGTTGTCCTCCATTTCACTTCTCTCCTGAATCAGTCGGTTTAGAATGCGTCTATTGTGCTCTACTAGACGGGGTGAATGTTCCTCATGGTATTGCACAATATATCGATGTCGCTCGATTTCGCGATCCTTCCGTTCAATGTGGCTTAGGTTCTCACCCACGTCGCCAATGACCAATGTCTCCCAGGGTTTTCGCTTCGGACCGGTATCCTCTACCGACTGTATTATTCCGGAGGTTTCCGGTTCGTCGACATCCGTGGTGTTAGATGTTGTTTGACCCGTAAGCGTTTTGTCTTTTTCATCCTTATCCTGTTCTTCTGGGACAGGAAAACGAGCTGCGTAACGAGCGTGTCGTATCAATCTCGCTGCATGCTCCTCATCCGACATTTCAAGCGACCGGTATACCCGGCGTCTAGGCTCATCTGAACCATGTTGACCTTCGTTGGAGCCTTTGCCCCTTTCTCCTGATTGTCTCTCCATCACGACTACACCGAAATATTAACTTGACTACCTAGTTTTGGAAACAGAATCGAAGATAACTAGAAACATTGCCAGCAGAAAGCTTCAGATGGACCACTGATGCCTAGTTGCCTGACCTGTCGAATTCCAGACAAAGGCACTAAGTCCGTCCGCCACAAAACCTGCAAACGGTGGACGAAGGTCTCATTGTTGTCTCACCTGTGCTCACGAAAGCCATTGCCGTAATCCGGAAACGCTCTTTATCTGCATTGGATTGAGATCTCCGGGGGCAGAAGTTAGCTTGAGACTGCTGTCTCCGGAGTGTTGACGTGCCATGCCTCCCACCTGTGATAATTTTGGGAGACAAGAGTCCCATCTACTATCGAGCCGGCGCCACGAGCTGATTTTCTCACATCATCATCTCCCACATGTCATTCGCTAGACAGAGAAGACGTTTCAACAGTGACCTTTTTATTCGTAGACAACACCAATCTTCCTCATCGCCCGCCTAGCCGGCGCCTACGTACACGATGGCGTCTATTCGTAGCCCAGGCTTTGGAATAACAGACTGGGTAGAGGCGTTGGCCAGACTCGAAGAGCTCTACGATCCCGAGGCTAAGAAAAAAGAAAAAGGCAAAGCCAAGGCGACAGATGATGACTTGGAATTTCCGGAAGCTCAGTATGTAGAAGCTGTGGAGGCTATCGTGGGCGGGCCAGATGGCCACGATCCAAGTATCGCTATACCTAGGCTTCGCGAGTACCTCAGGGACAAGGACAAGAGCCTCGATACCCATTGGCGCAGTCGCTTTGCGATCATAAAGACGTATCTCAAGGCGGCCGAGAAAAAGATGGAGGCCGGTGGCCTGGGATTCAATTCCGCCGTTCTGCGCGACACCTTGGTCGATGCGCTGGAGATGGTCAAAACCCATGAGAGGTTCGAGAAATTCACCCAGGGTAAAACACCCTGGACTACCCAGCTTCTCCACGGCAAACGCACGCTGGACCGTCTCCTTACTTATCCGACGGCGTTTCCTCGTTCTCAGCCCAACCTGGCGCGATCTCGGTATCGACCAGTCAGGCCCACGCCGCGCCCTGAAAGGGACAACCAGACCCTCTGGACGATGAGCCTCAAGATCGTTAATCCCACCGATGGCTTAACAGAGCTGACTGAGGTCGATCGTTATGTGGAGAGCGAGAACGAGTACTTCAAGTCGGCCCAGGACTCAACTAGGGACGTCCCACTCGCCAACCCAGACTTCAAGGAATCTCGTTTTGGCCTCGAGACAACAACGTATGAACATTACATGAGCAGTGGCCTCGAAGAGGTTGTGACCAACCCACCACCTCTGTATTCGGGTGCCCCCGACCCCAGCACAAAAGGACCGGATAATCCAGATGGAACCAAAGGGCGGCCGTTCTATTTACAGCGCGGATGGCAGAGGGCGGCGCTACAGCTATCCCTCAACCTCTTCACGAACCATGAGAACCGAGCGATCAACACTCCATGGCGGCGACCGGTTCTACCGTTCTTGCCGGCGGCCCCCCTGCCGAAAGAAGTCCCCTTTTCCATGCGACTCCCCCAGCCCAAGGAGACCGAGGGGCGGTACAAAGATCCGTTTTCATGGCTCCAGTGGTCTTCCGACTACACACGGATAATCAACTTTCTAGCCGGCGCCCAGCGTCGAAACTATGAAGTGGCATCTTGGGACAATTTCGACGCCGCCGCTCTACCGATGAACTTCCGAGGGCCTCAGATCTACAGAGGCTTGGCCGTTCACGATCAGCATTACCTAAAGATGGGCGAATCGCTCAGCAGTCTCGAAGTCAAGATTCACCAGGCATGGGGGACCGCACCTCGTCCTCTCTTAAGAGTCATCTTGCGGGATATCGATGCAGGGAGGCATGAGAACACGGGTGGTCCCGTGATCGGCAACCATCAACTTTTGGCAGCCGAAGAAAGCGACGATGCGCTTTACAGAAAGCGCTACTGGCGCCGGGATATTCGGCGCAGAAATGCCATTGACAATCGGAATGACAGCTTCGAGGATGACGACTTCAAGCTTCTTGACGAATTCGACATCAAATGGCTACGATATCTATGTGAGCCGTCACGTACAGTGGAAATGTGTGATCCAGCCAAACTCCCCCGGAACAATCTCGACATTCTGTTCGATGCAAAGCTTCAGTCGTTCTTCAGAGACTTGGAGGCTTCGGGGACCCTTGACAGCCAGGGGCTTGATCTCTGGTTCGAAACTCCACGTGAAGTGGAGAGACTCCAGAATAGCCGCGAGCGGATCCCGCTCACGAAAGTATTGGCATACATCAATGGCTGCAAGGAGTCCGAACTAAAATATTCGGGATCTAAACGCTCTGATCCAGATCATCCGAATCAGTCTTATCAGTTTTCCATTGAAGAGGGCGAATTCTTCTGCGCGAAGCTTCATACTCTCGGGCGATGCGTGTAAGTCTTGTTGAACCCGCAGTACGTGAGTTGAGATGAGATGCTAACTTGACTCCAGATATCAACCGAGCGTGGATGGTGAGCCTTCCAAGGTTGATCGGCCTGCATACCTGATACACCCTGAAGACCGTGTTCTGTGGCGCTACGCCGACCACCACCAATTCGAGGAACTTAACGCGTTGTTCGTTGACGATATGGTGGAGCACTATAGCACCATATACGGAACCAAAGCCCAGTGCAACGGGGATAAATTCAGGTTCTTCCGCGAAGTGAAGGGCATGATGGAGCATGTCGGCCCGGGTTTTGTCTCCAAACTTGCGTACATTGAGTCTGGCGCACCAGAAGAGGTGTTAGAGAAGAGAGAAGATCTCATCTATGACCATATAGTCCCTGAAGGTCTATGTCACATTGGCATGATCGACCCGGACAACTCTGTGCTGGAGCGGGACGCCCCCAGATACGAAGACCTCGCAACGTGGGAAGCGGTTGGCAAGTTCTTGTCCCATTATCGCGACCAGAACAAGGACAAGGCCCCGGGTCCCTACTACTCGAGTTCTGCCTATCTACCTCAAACACCGGAGAGAACTGTGCAGTTCTTCAGAAATCTGGCGTACCGCATGGGTCGCACATTGCGGTACATAGACCAAGTCAAGGACAGGCTACAGGCTCCAGAAGAGAGCCCCGAAAACCTCACGCTGAAGACACCCCTGGATCTCTCTTCAGAGCTCAAAGAGCCCGGCCCAGAAGTCGGAAATGACATGCCTGCGAATACTCTCCGTCCTCCTCCTGTGGTTGAGAAATGGTGGAACACGGTTCCTCCCAGAAACTTCAGTCTTGCTATACGACAATGGGAGCATACTATAGAAGAGGGCGCTGGTGATGTCTCACTCTTGCCGCCCAAAATCGAGGAAGTTCTGGAAAAGGCAGATCCCAACGGCACATACAAGCATCCGCTCAAAGAAGAGCTGCGAAACCCCTACACCATAATCCGGGAGGGCATAATCGACGACTGTTTTCAGAATAGGCCGGCCACGTACCCAGGACGGACGGGCGGGTTCAAAGGGTTCAAAGGCTACCTGGACAAAGAGTATGAGGCCCGTGAAAGACCCAATCTCTTTGAGTGGGCAACAAAGGAACAAAGACGGTTCCAGGCTCAACACACCCGGCGACACTTTTTTAACATGCAACGGTGGCCCCCCAGTCGCATTGCTCCCGATAGGCTCGAGGCCATCCGTAACCGCAAAGACGAAGTCCTCAAGTACGACCCATCCAGTCGCGGCCAGTCCTACGGTATTCTCACCCAGCGAGTACCTGTTGGAAAAGAGAAGCCCATGTACGGAGTCCCCTACCTAGACGGCGATAGATACCGCGAGCACAATCTCACCGGACCCTCTGGAGACGACTTTGACTTTGACGACGGCTCCCTAAACCCACCACGACCACCCGCTGACGACCGTAACCTCCCTGGTGGTGATACTCCCCCTCCTGTCGCTGGCGGTTCAGCCCCCCGCAGCATCTTTAACAGGAGAAACTCCGCGAACAACGACGGAAACGCCGCCGATAACAAGGACGACCTCATCGCTCCAGTAGACGTCGACCTCATCACCACGTACGCCAACCTGAGAGCTAACGCGAACCCAATGGTTTCCTCAAACAACAGCGACAACAGGATCTCCACTGTGGACGACGGTCAAGGTCCTACTATCATTCCCAACGACGAAGGCTTCGCTAGCGTCGCTGACGGCCAAGGCAACGGTAGGGCAGACAACGACCTTTTCCACATAGACGGCGAGGAAGACAGTGATCTTTATCGTGACTCCGTCAGAGGTGCTAGTGACGATTCCCAAGTCGAGGAACATCACGCAGAGGCCCACAGTTCTCCTCCCACTACAATGTCATCTCATCACAAGGCCCACCACCACCACGAAATGGAGCAGGAACAGGAACCCATGGCAACCGTTGATTATTTCATCAACGACACTCTCACGTTGCCTCGCATGCCGGATCCGATGGATAAGCAAAAAGAACCCAAACCAGCAACCTTGCCAGCCCCAATGAACGGTAAATCCAAGTCCAAGGACAAGGGGAAGGGCAAGGAGATAGATAAAGGAAAGGGAAAGGAGAAGGAGAGGTCGAGGAGGAGACCCATCAACCCCGAAGATCTGATTGCCGAACGCAAAAGAATGCTGCAGATGATTGAGGATTTGCAGCCCATGGATCAGCACAAGGGCCTCATCCCCATCACGCGAGACGATGCGCAGTTCGCCCCTGGCCCGGCCTTGTTTCCCATGGGCGACACCCTGTTGCAGAAGGTGATGATCAGCCATGAGCTTAGCGATGGTTAGTAACTCGTGAACAACCTCCTTTTACTCTCAGAAGCTAATGACACTTTTTAGCATTGTATCCCGAAGTCCCCTTCTACCAAGACTCCTACTTCGGGCTCCCCAAATTCGTAAAGCGGCTCACGGGCGCCAGGAACCCCCTCATCCCCTTAGTCCCAGAGGTGGCAAAAGCAGACCTTCCCCGCAGCAACCCCGTCAAGCGCAAGATGCCCATTGAATTCCTGAACGTCCCGCCCTCGTCGAAGAAGTTCTGCAGTACCAAGAGCGTCGGCATGCGAGCCGGCGGCATCGGCGGACAGTTCGCGGCCGGTGTCCCTGCTCCTGCGGACAAAGGGGACAAAGACACGGACACGGATTCGGAAGCCCCGAGTCCTTCGCGCGGGATTGGTACGCGGACTCGTCAAAACGGACGGGCCACGACGAGCGGTACGCAGATCCGGCCAGCTCCCGCGCCCACGCGTCCCACCAACGGGCAGTCCGCAACGAATGGTGGGCAGGCAACGAGGGGTACGCAGGGCCAGGCCACTCCTGCGCACACGCCTGTTATGCAGCAGGGTCCCATGACACCGGTTTCTGTGAGAGGTCAGGGGACTCCCAAGCCAACGCATCCTGACCGAAGGGCTCCTGTCCAGGGGACTTCCGTCCAGCCAATCGATTTGACCAATGTCCAGATCGAGCAGGTCACCATCCCAGCCACGCCAGAGAGCCACACGAATGGTAATGGTATCGAGATAATCGATATCAGAACACCCCCTGAAAAGCCAGAGACCACGATCCGGACACGAACCCCTATCATCAGGTCCGTCCCACTCGACAAGCCAGGCCAGCCCTCACCAAGCAAATCCACCACAAGCAGATCCAGCGAGGCAGCCCCAATCCAACACTCCACGCCCCAGACCCGACCCGCCGCCACCCCCCAGCCAACATTCAACACGACTGCCATCCAACTCGGCTACCTCGACGGCCTACGCATCTTCCCAGACCCGTGCCCGGGTATGTCCAAGATCCAATTCGTCTCGCGCTTCCCGACGGGGTGGTTCACCTCGCACATCGAGATCCAAAACCCGTACCACGCGGCCCTCATGGCCCTCTCCTTCTCCCTAAACAAACAACTCGCCCTGCGCAACTTAAGCGCGAACTTCAACGACCTGCAAGCCCTCTCGACCTCAGACGCGTGCCACCTGCTCAAGGCCTACACGCAAGCCACCGTGCACAACTTCGACATGCACTGCGCTAATTACCTGCTGCAAGTCTGGGGCGAGCAGCACGGCCTCAAGCTCCAGCTCGGCGTCGCGCAGGAGGATCCCACGGGCTTGGATAAGAACGCGCTGCGCGGGACCCACGGCACGATGTACAGTGCGTTCATGGTCGGCTCCAAGTACAATGATGATCCGGACAAACACATCATCTGGGTGCGTATTTCGCGACGGGCGGATTGGGCGCATACCTTCGTCAATCCGTACAGTCTGCACATATACAATTGCTACACGGGTGTTGGCGAGGTGCCGCCTGGGACGAAGCCTTACTAGGCATGTAGTCTGGGTACCTACCTTACGTAGGTCGGGGATGGCGACAAGGCGATTGTGATTTCTTCCTCTTTGTTCTGTTAACGGGTTTTGTTTTCCTTTTTCTTTCTTTTGGATAAGACAAGATCACTTACCTACTTTCCCTACCCTACCCCTATTGTGTTGGATCGATGAAATCGGAACAATTCTTTGTTTGCCCTCATGTTTTGTATTCTAGCATTTCGTAGCTATACACTGTTGTTGCTAAATTCGTTTCCTGGTATCCGTGATATGACTGTGAGTACCAGTAAGTGACAGACAGACTGACTGAATGGGTGACTCCCTGTGACTGGTTTGGCTTGGCCCGTCTCCAAACACGCATGCATGCGACCCCTTTCATGTGATTTACGTCTTCAGAGATGGAGATCTCACGCTCCTTTCCCAATTAGTTAGTTCGTCAGCAGTGGTAGTCTGTAGGCGATCACCTGAGGGAGATGAAGTGCACTCAAACCTCAAACCTCAAGTCCCTGACCTAGAACATCCACGCCACAGTCAGGACTTTGGACCTCATACTTACTACCATCGTTAATACCGATGCCTGGTGCGGATTATACGAAGTGATAAGTATGGATGGTGTAGGGAATAAATGAATTGGAACGGCACAGATTGATTGATTGCATGGCAGACAGGCACCTGCGGCGTCGCGTCGCATCGCCTAAATATAGGCAGATGCGATGCAAGTTGTAATCTGTAGGCAACCAGGTACAGTACCGGTCGGCAGCCCCTATTCGAATGTGCGATCAGCAGTAAATTTCAAAGGAATCGTTCGAGTATGTGTTTGGATCATGTACGAAGTAGAAGGCGTACACGGGAGACTCCACGGCCCCGTCCCGTCCCTTGCATTCCCGCGCCGTACATTCACATCAACTCCCGCACCAACTAGGCATTCCGTACCTCTCGTCAACTCTTCCTGGAATCATGGCGACAAAGTAAGTAGGTATCATCTATCACAGCGCTGATCAATGCGACCCCGCGAATGCTACGGCCTTATGACGAAAAAGGATCCGAGTCATACCAAGTGTACGCAGCAGGAGAAAGGAGAGACAGGTCTTGAAACAAGCGCTCTTACTCGCCAAGACCTACACACGTTATGCAGTGTAGATGTGCGGCACGTGTAGGTAATGGTACGAGATGTGCCGCATATGTACCTACCAACTAGGGAAAAGTAGGTAGGTAGGTACGAGTAGGTATGTAGGTAGGTGGCGCTACTGTTGCGCGGCGAGACGCTGGAGGATCGGGTTGTCGCCTGGGTACCTACACCCGAGTTCTGGTCCCATGAACTGTACGGAGTATAGAGATTCAACTCAAGCAAACATCTCCAGACATCGAGAATACGCGTTTGCCATGTATGCTGCGAACCACGTGTTCACAACAAGAGAACAAAGTCATCCGGTGTGAATCAAGTCGTACATGACTGGCGATTCGCGAGCTGGCAGGTAATAGGCGACTCGTAAGCGGTTGAACATCGTCCGAGGCCAAGGTACCGGTACCCCTCGCATGCGACGATCGCAGCCAATGCATGCAGCTTAAACCCGGCCTAGTCTAGCATGAAACGCAGGAACAAAGGCCTCTCATTGGCGGGCCGTCATCAACGATCCATGAGATGGCATCCTGTTTGGCGCAGGCCTCTTTGTTTGGCTGTCGATTGTTCACTTGCAATTTGCACGTCGGGCGCAGCGCGGCGAGCCCCATGATGTGAAACGGATTGGGGATTCATGGCACATCGGCTGGGGGTAGGGTAGGAAGGGTAGGACTGTGAGTGAGTGAGTGTGCATACTCGAGTTCCTTTCCTGAGTGGTAGTTCAAAAGGAGACCCTTCTTCCCTCCCTCCTGAGCTCGAATTGTTGCTCTTGGCCAGTCGGTCATCATCATTCTCTTCATGCTTCCATTCTTTCCGTAATACCTCTCGCTCTGTGTACATTTCGTCGTCCCTCCTTTCGAGCGGTTTCTTTTTCTTTTTATTATTTCGTGTTATCTTAAATCATAGGGGAATATTTCAGCCACAAGATGAAGACAGTCGCCTTTACCACCGCCGTCGCATTGGCCCATGTCGGCGCAGCTATTCAGCTCGATATCAAGGACACCAAGTCTGTGAAAGCTGCTGCTGGTGTGGTCGCCAAGGGATTGTACACTTTCCACAATGAGGCCGCGACGACTGGCCAGTTCAACCAGCCGCAGCCGTGGTTCTGGTGGTTGTCTGGTTCCGGCTGGACCGGAATCATGGACTATACCGTGTACACGAAGGACACAACATATAAGGCGGACTTAATATCTGCTCTTGCGAAGAACGTTGGACCGAACTTCGATTTCGCACCACCGGAACAGGCTGGGTGGGAGGCGAATGATGACCAAGTACGAGCTCTTATTCTCTTGTGAGGATGAAAGACATTAACAGAGACTCGCAGGCATATTGGCTTTACAACGCCCTGACAGCCATGGAATACGGGTTTGACACATTGCCAGGCGCCCCAACCTGGGACGTCGTCGCGACCAACGTCTTCAACCTCTTCGTCAGCCGCTGGAACGCGGAAACTGCCACCTGTAACGGCGGCCTGAAGTGGCAGTATAACCCCAGCGCCAACGGCTGGCTGTACAAGAACTCAGTGACGAACGGCGCCTTCTTCCAAACGGCGGCACGACTGGCGCGATACACGGGTGACCAGAAGTTCGCTGACTGGGCGGTCAAGATCTGGGATTGGTCGCGGGGCGTCGGTCTCGTGAGCGATAGCTATCATGTCTATGATGGAACGAATGACGGTGGGGGCGCCAACTGCTCCGTTGTAAACACGGCAGAGTGGTCGTATAACATTGCCACCTACATTCATGGCGCCGCACACATGGCTAACTTCACAGGTGACGGGGTATGGGAGGAGCGCGTACATGGCCTTGTCGAGACAGCGGCTGCTACATTCTTCGAGAAGGGCATCATGTTTGAACAGAACTGCGAGCCCAACCACACCTGCACTACTGATCAGACCTCCTTCAAGTCCAGCCTGTCGCGCTGGCTCGGCAAGACAGCCGTTCTCGTGCCTAGTTTGAGACAGACTATCATGTCCTTGCTGGAGACGAGTGCGGCTGCTGCTGCGAAGAGCTGTGTCGGAGACGGCAAATCGACATGTGGTCTCTCATGGACAGGCGATGGATTCGACGGCCAATCGGACTTCGGAGTCGAGCTCAGTGCGCTGGAGACCATTCAGAGTCTGCTTGTCTTCGAGGCACCCCCTTTGGCTATTTCAGGCACCAACACGAGCCCTGCACATGGTTCTGGAGAGACTCATGGACAGACCCCTAGCAAAATGCCGGAGCAAACTCCCAGCAAGACACCTAGCAAGGCTCCTTCCGAGACTCCTAGCAAGACTGCTGCCCCGACATACATCGAGACGCCGCCGAGCCAGACTCCCAGCAAAACCCGTAGTGCGACACAAAGCGAAACCGCCGCACAAACTCCTGTCCAGACCCCCGTAACGGGTGATGCTAAGGCCCCTCATAGCAAGTGTGGGAGGAAGCGACGCAGCCAACGTCAAGGTGCTGCTGCGAGGAAATAGATGGGTTTAGCTGTATCTACCTTGTAATATGAAGTCGAGAGGCCGCGTGCATTCGCGATAGGAGAACGAACTTGCTTTAATAATATTCGAAACCTGCAGAACAGTCTTGCTCATACGCGCACACTCTGCTCAACTCTCCTGTTCTACCATCAGTACTTGGCTATATATGCTCTCTTATTGAAGCAACCTGTATGTGCGGAGTCGAATTTTCGGTTCAGGGGTCTTGACTGGCTGGCCGATCACTTACCGGGTTAACGTACGTACGGCAACATTATTGACCCATAAACTGCTCGTTATTCGGGCGCCGTTTTTACGGGATGTTCGTTGTCATCGTTTCCAAAACACTACGAGTACTCGTATGTCTCGAAAAGGTGCCGGCCGACGTGACGGATCAGGCGCATGGTAGTATTCCGTACGTGATTGAAGCACTATCGTTTCCACCTTATAATACGTGCCATACGATACCTAGAGCGGTTTTGTATGGTTTTGTTTTTGTTTTGTTGCTGTTTTTACGCGTTGTTTACGTTGGACACTCTCATACCGTTCAGGACCTGAACTGACCACGATCCAATTGGCCCTATGAAAGAACCTGATTCAAGTAATAGACGGTCAGAGGACATCGAACAAGACACACCTTGAAGGCCAACAGAAGCATCCCTCCCAAAGATGGCACCAAAGAATCCTCGACGACTAGTAGCACGTCTCAGTCTGCATCGTCTCGACCGTCGCATTGCCCGTTCTCGTGCTCGTGCTCGTGCTCGTGCATGTTCTGCTACGAGAGCATTTACTCGCGCGCTTGGGCGAGCGCGGGCTTCAAAGAAGAGAAACCAACAGCGCGCTGAAATCGAGCTCATCGTGTTTGGGATGTCCGTGTCCGAATCCGAGTCTGATTCTGCCGACGCAGAGGCCATGGATGTGTCTTATACCCCACTTGATGCTCCCTCGTTGGCGGGCATTCCTCCTTCCACGTCAGAGTTGTCCAGCGCTCCCTCCTCATCAGGAGTGTCCTCATCATTGAGCGTGCCTTCCTCATCAGAATTGCCTAGTTCGTCCAGCGCTCCCTCCTCTTTAGAAGCGTCTTCGTCATCGGGCATGCCTTCTTCATCAGAATTGCCTAATTCGTCCAACGCTCCCTCCTCATCCATGTCCTTCTTGGCCACTTTTTTTGCCAACGGCCCCTCATTGATATCCTTCTCAGTCAATTCCTTTCTCTCCTCATATACAATGCCGTCCGCTCCGCAGCCAGAGTCTCTGTTCCCAGTAAAGGTCACATACAAGACCTCTATCATGGTCAGGGCATTGGAGAAATGGCACAACCCGGAATACACCGATCAGCAGCGAGTCGTGGAGGTGACAGATGAAGAACAATTGAAGAAGCTCCTGAACACAGCTCACATCCTGGACGGGACGATGACGCCCATAGAAAGCCTCGTGACTACTTCGGCGGCTGACAGACTCAAACCCGGCCACATGTGGTTGTTCTCTAGAGCCGTGATTAGAGCGGGCGAGCTGAAAAGGTCGAAGACGTCCCTGACCTATCAAGGACACCTGGAAGACCGTTGCCCGCAGTACCCCCTTGGTTCGGTGAACATGGAATATCTTACCGACTCTGTCTTGGCGGACCAGAAGCCCATCTATGTAGACATAATATACTATTTTGAGCAGGTGCCGGTCGTCAAGGCCGAGCCTGAGACAGGACCTCAAAAGATGGAAGCAAGCAAACCATCACCCCGGCAACCCCGTCCCAACAGACCCGCCGTAGCCCCTGACAGACAGCGATTCCTACGCGTGGCCCGCGCGCAAGAATTAGGCAAATACCTTCGCTGCAACCAGCCCGACTGCCGCAACCGTAACGACGTCCAAACACGGTACTATTGCTACATTGACGAAGAAAACGACCACTACGCTGTAAGCCTCAAGAATAGGCGTCTCTGGGTGAGCTCCTTGTTGGACGGCACAGGCACTTTAGAGAGTCCGCCAGAGGAAATTCTAGCTCGAATAAGAATTTGTGCGAAGGCGAGGAAAGTGAGGAAGGTCGGTAAAGGACGGAAGAGGGTAGAGGGAGAGGTGCTCTCTGTTTGACGTGATTTTGAAATTTGGGTAGGTATAGACAAAACACACAACGAATATGTAGCATGAAAAAAGACAGAACCTCCGTCGTGATATTACTGACTACGTTGAACATTATTATATCTCCATCTTTCGGGGATGAATAGAATCGAATGTTTTTTCATTAATGGCTAGCCATCATAAATACCCCATTCACCCCTATGCATTCATGCATTCATGCCCTTTTTTTTCTGTCCTCTGTCTTCAGAACAAATTAACCCCTCAGAATGAGCAAACCAGTGCCCCGGGGCCAAGGTCAGGTTTTCGGCTTCCTACCTAATATGCACAAACACACACACACACATACATATGAAGAGAGAGAAAGGAGAGAGAAGTAAGGACTAACCCCCCTTTCTCAAACAATACAGACAGGACAAGACAAGCATGCATACTCTGAAACCATTTGTCGCCTCCAGTTCCTCACTTTCTTTCTCTCCTCTCTCCTGGGATGTCGATGTCCTCCTTAGGATACCCCTCCAGGCAAGCAAAAATGAAAAATTATTATCCATGCAAGCCAGTCCTTTGTTGTTGTTGTTATTGTTTGTTGCCCAACCCCCTTACCTCCCTGTCTCCCTCCCCTGACGGAAAAAAATGGGATATGAAAAATAGAAACCTGGTATCATTCAACCATACACGAAACAAAACACATGAATGGGAAAAGGGGAGGAAGGAACAGGAGGGGAGGAAGAGAAGGCAGAAGAAGAAGAAGCAGAGAAGAACCAAATAAACACCACGAAGGCAAACACCCCCCACTGCCTCGCACGGGAAGTAAACTACCCCGAACTCACTGCGTCCGGTAGAACTTCCTATACAGCAAATGGAGCAACAGATTCACATTCACCTTCAGATTACCCTCAAACAGCTCCATGAACTGGCGCGCCTCAAACTGCGCCTGCAGCAGATCCTCAATGGGAATCACGACGCTCGCCCCCGGGATCTGGATGTGGCCGCGGCTGCCCTCGATGTTAAAGACGCCAACCTGGTCACACGCGATCGTGAGGTTGATGTTGCTCCAGTCGCGCTCGGGCACGCCCTTCCACGAGACGATGACGCCCTTGCCTGAGAGCGCGCGCACGCTGTACTTGTACGAGCCGAATTTGGGGACGCGACCTGAGCGCTCGAGTTCGCGTTGGTGGTTGTATTGTTTTGTGAAGGGGAAGAAGTGGCGTTTTCTGACAGGGTTGTTAGTGATATTCATGATAGTAGGGAGGAATGGGACTTACCCCTGGTTCTTCTGCAGCGTAGCCATGGCCTGCTCAATGTAATCGTCATAGCTCTTGCGCTGCTGCTCGAGGTACTTAGCCTTCTCGTGCAAGTTGCTGAGCGTAAGTCGAACACCCTCCAACTCCCGTTGTCTCTGGACGCGACGTCTGCTCTTCGTGCGGATGTCCAATGCGATGGCGTTCAGGACATCCTGGTAGTAGTTCTGTTTCGAAATACGACCCATCTGCTCCAGACGCATGATATTCTCCAGCGCATTGCGCTTCATATCGAAGTAGGACATACGGGTCACGTCGACCATATTGACGTCCGAGTAGGCTCCCTTCGTGTCATTACCCGAGGCAAAGTCTTCTCGCAAGAGGGCCTGCCACTTCTCCTCATCTTCTTCCGTCGGGGGACGAACCAGAATTGCCAACAAGTTGGGTCCCGTCTGGACACGAATGATGTACAAGATACATCTCTTCGTCTCCATGAAGAGCGCCTTGATGTCGGCTTCGGGATCATTGACATCGTGGAGTTTGGGTGTGAGGAACATCTGGATATCGGACGAACCGGCCGCGTGCATCTCGTTCTCGTTGTTCTTAGCACTACCGAGGTCCTGGAGGGTCTCATAAAGCACATCCGTCCGAGAGGGGCAGATGCTGGCAATTTCTTGCGCTACCAGGCTATGGATGGCGAAGATATCACTCATCTTGATGTACAGCGTCGGTCTGTTCTTGGCGTAGAGGTCGTTGAATTCGTCCACACCAAAGGTATGTTCAGCGTCAGGGACAGAGATCAGCGCATGCGTAGTATCCATCAGTCTCTCAATGGACTCGCCCACAAAGGCATTCAGGGGCTGGAGGTAGATGTTCTCGCCACCGAATTGACGTCCCGAGGTAACTTGTCCGAGCACCTTAGCTACTTCGCCCAGGTTTCGCTTTTGCAGGGGTCCCAGTGACTTCTCAACGACACCGACCTGCTCAGGGTTGATGACAGCTGGCTGGAGGTAGAATCGCCAGACCCAGTTGCCTACGAGCTGGAGAACAATGTGCTGAGGCTCGCGCTTGAATCGGTTGCATAGCGCCTCAAAGATCTGTTGAGAGATGAAGCGCAATCCGTAGGGCATTCTCGGAAGCAACTCTTCAAAGGCGACAAGGAACTGGTCGCAGATCTCTCGGAGGTCTCGAAGGTGGTCAATAAATAGCTCACGCGTTTCTGGGTCCTTGATGGCGAGGTCGCGGGGGATATCAAGGGGGCGTCTGCTGGGCTGGCCCGTACGAAGCTCCTCGTTGTTGACAGAGGATCGGTAGATCTGCATCGGGTCACTCTCTAGATCTAGCGCAGGATCGTCAATGATGTTGTTTCGGATCAAGGGGCCGAGAAGCTCTCGTAGGTATTTTCTGTCGCGAGGGCTTCGGCTGTAGTTAGACATGATTCGTGTCCAGAAGAAACTGCCTCGTAGGAAATCCTGGATCGACTCTAGATGGTCGACTTCCTCCCGGATCGACCTGGCGATGAGCTTCAGCAAGTAGTACTCCTCTCTTCTCTTCTGCGCGTATCCGAACAAGCCCATGATCAAGTGCTCGATTCTCTTGGCCTCCTTATCGGTAATACCCTGTTCTCGAAGGCGCCGGAAAAGACGTGCGAGGTATTGCGACTGAGTCTGTAGGTTGAAGAAAAGTGTTTGATAGGAGTCAAGCTTCTTTCGGGAGCTCTTGTTGAGGGCCTTGAGATCGAACTGATTACTGGATGTAATGGCGCTGTTGGCAAGAAGGCTGGTAGTGTGACCTCCATAGTTGCTCTGGTGCTTGATGACCTCGTCCAGAGTGATCTTGTTCTTCACCAAGAGCGCGATCTTGATATCCAGTTGATCAATGTACTGCTCGAGCATCTCGTTCTGTCGCACTTGCTGAACTACGGTCTTGCGCACGCGTTCAAATTCCACTTCCTCATTGAAATCAAAGCCACTGTCGTTGAGAAGGTGAACGAAGTTCTTGACGGCACTGACGGGCGGGTTCTTTCCGGTCGTGAGACTCTTGTAGGCCTCTCCCTGAAGCTTGGCTCGGACGAAGCTCTGGATCTTGATGACCTTCTGCATGTTCTCATTAAAGTGCTTCTTCTTGGCGGCAAACTGTTCGCGGACGAGGAATCCTCTGGCCAGTGCTTGCAACTCCACGATCAAGTCCTCGTTGTACTCCAGCTCGTTCAGAATGTCGCCGATATTAATGCGTACAAGCATAGCTCGTGTTAGAGCCTGCAGCTCGGCGATCTCTGGTTCGTGAGAGTGTAGTTCCTCCAAGAAAAGATCCTGTTGCTTTCTAAACAAAGCACCGCGAATTCTGGCCTGGAAGTCGACGAATATTTCTGTATGCGCGTCCAGGTCATCAAGAAGCGTTGCGGTGTGTTCCCGAGTAAGCATACCACGCGCAAATGCCTGCAGTTCAAGAATGGCCTCCTCCTCGTCATGCAGCGCCTCGATTAGATCGGAAATCTCCTGACGAACTGTGGAAGCTCGAATATGGGCCTGCAACTCAAGGATCTCATCTTCGTACTTGTGTAAAGCCTTGTTGGTCTGACTGACTTCCCGTCGCACTGCTGAGGCCCTGATGTGAGACTGCAAGTCAAGAATCGACTCCTCGTTCTCGTATAAGGCTTCGTTCGTTTGCGTGAACTCCCGGCGGACAGCTGAGGCCCGTATGTGAGACTGCAGCAGACCGATCTCTGAGCTGTGTCGTTCAAGTTCATATTTCGTAGCCTCGATCTCCTGCCGTACCAGCTTGGCTCGGCTGACCGCTTGAAGCGCAGCCCAATTCGTCTCCAGGCGTGTGAGGGCTTTCTCCTGCTTTTGAATCCGGCGTCTTGTTAGTCCTGCCTTAGCAATTGCCTGTAGGCCTTCGAAAACGTGACTTTGCTCTTTCAAAGATTCTTTCACGTCTTCGACTTTCTCTCTGGCTAGCATTCCGCGAATCGCAGCTTGAAGTTGCAACACGGGGCCGGTCATACGGCTCGTCTCCTGCTGCTGCGACTTCAACTGCTTGCGTGCAAGATTACCCCTGATCATGGCCTGAATACTGCGTACTGGTCCATCTGCTCGCTTCAGCTGGGATTTCGTGTTGGATACCTGGTTACGAGCCTTGATGGCTCGCATGAAACTCTGGAGCTTGACAATATCATCCTCCTTAGCTTTCCAAACATTTTCTCTCTGCGCCATCTGGCGGCGGACAAGAGAACCGCGGGCGGCACTCTGAAGGTTAATCGCAAACGTGCGCATCTGAAGCCGGTAGCCCATCACTTGACGAGTCCATTCTCCTCGAATGCGCGACTGAAGGTCGATAAGCCAGTCCTCGGAGCCCCAAAGCTGCTGCATAATCTGACCGAGCTGCATTCGGAGCATCGCGCCTCGTATCTGCGATTGCAGGTCGGTAACAGTTTCGGCATGGTCGGCTAGCTCTCGGTCGATGCGCTCTTCCTCGGTCTCGACAGGTTCAGGGGGTTCAACACCAAAATCAGCTCCCATGTTACCGAAGCTGGGCATGTTGACACCGAGTTTATCGAGACCCTTCTGCGTGGCTTCAAGTTCGTGATGTTCAAATTCCAGTTGTCCCACCAAGTTGCCGATTCTGAAATCTACGATGCCCTTCCTAAACAGTAGCCAACTGAGAGCATGAATGCAGTAAATGGCCTTCGGGATGTTCTTCTTTTCGTACAGATCGATCAGCTCGAAGCGGAAAAGATCGGGCATTTCCACCTCGTCAAGGTAACGGAAGAAGATCGCAACATTATCCCAGTGTCTGGCCTGGAGTCGCGGGTGTCGGAAAATGCGGCATCTTCGGTCGGGGTTGAGAGCTTCCACGATCTCGGCAAGGGTGACACCGTCTCGGAGGGCTTCCTCCAACTCGACAATGGGAGGGATCTGACGATGGATGATGTCCTCGATCCACTCTTTGGCTTCACCGATGTGACAGAGATATTCATAAGCCTGGAGAAACTGGCGTTGTTTGTCCATCCAGTTGCGGCCTTCAAAACCGTATCGGTCGCTTCGCAGTCCATTATTACTGCCAATAGAAGCTCCAACGCGCTGCAATCTTCGTCGACCTCGCAAGCCCGCGACTTCTTGCGCCGGCGCGATAATGGCGAACTCGTCCGGTGTTCCATCTTGGGCCAGTCTGGATAACGTGCGAAGCTGGTTAGTCGAGGAGCGGCCTAATTCAGACAAGTCAGGAGCGGCAAGGGGCGCATGCACGACAGCGGAACTCGTCGTGCTTCCGGCAGTATCTGTTCGTATCGAATCTAAACGTGTTAAGAGCATAGAAGTCGGGCGAGCGGTGGTCGTGCGAGAGAGGGGCGAGGGCGATGATGTGGTCTGGTTGGCATTATCACGGAGAGAAAGCTTTCCAATATCGACGGTCTGGCCGCGCTCGTGGCGAGACAGACTATGAGAGAGCGGCGGCGGCGGAGATGCGGCGGCGTTCGAGGCAGGCGTCTGTGGGAGAGGCCTCAGAGACTGTCTCGCCATACTGTACATCTTCTCGGGACTCTTGGACGAGTCGTCCAAGGTGGCCGCTCGACTGGTTCGCGTCGCCATGTGTCGAGAAGCGGCTTCGCTTTTGCCTCGGATGTGTCCAAACGGGGATGCGACGTCGCCATTGGACATCACAGAAGAAACTGTACTGGAGCGGCTGGGGTGATAGTTCTCGGTGGTGTAGGAGTCGCGCGAGTAGGCCGACGACGACGAGGTTGTCGATGTCTGGCGATTGATTTGTGAAGAGTCAGCTGGCTGTGACTGGCGGAGAGGGTGCTGCCGGTACGACATATCGTATGGTAGCACTGGCAGTCCGGACGGTGATCTTCCTCGAGTATGTCAAATACTTCGTCAGGTGTTACAGCCGGCATAACAGCGAGGACGCAGAGGAGACGACCGGGTCATGGACTCGTTCGGCTGGAATGACCGAGCGCTCGTTCAGCAACGCCGGCGTTGAGATCGCAAGAACCCGGTAAGGATGCGAGAAAACGCCTCCAGAGCGTGGGTGAAACGGTGGTTACGAAATGTGTGGGTTGGGGTTTACGATCCTTGCAGGAGAAATACGTTCTTGGGATGTTGGTTGCGGATGACGCGCGCGTTCGGCGCACGCATGTGACAATATGGTCGGCAAATGCAAAGACTGTCGCATAGGAATGTAGAGACCGGTTGCTGAGGGCGCTGCAGCAAAAAGTGCATGCTAGCAGCTAGTCAACTAGGCTAGTTTGTTAGGCGGTCGCAGAGAAGCGGGAACGTAATCTACAGACCCTGGTCACTGGTGCTGACTTGACCGTGAATGAAGTGGAGGATGTGGCAGAAAGGATTGGGCATCATGGGTTCCCTCAAGCAGTAGTTTGTTTATTATTTGTTTGCTGACACAGCCGGGGGGGCAACCAGCTGGAAATCACCAGCCACGAATGCCTCGGATTACGGAACACTGCCGAGCAGGCGCTTTCTCGTCGATTGAGAGCCCCTCACTTGTTACATTGTTCTCTGTCGATTACATATGCACGTAGCAGGTACCTACATAGGCCGTCCGTGTGGGAAGGTACGATCTGAGTCCCTACATATTGTGGGGCGTGGCACGAGTAGTTTTGCTGGTCTAGGCCGAATGATTGAGCGATGTGATTGGCTGAGCAAGGGATCAGCACGTGACACTTGCACTAGACTGCCTTAGAGCGTTGCTATTTTCGCACCCGAGAAATCTATCTGTGCACCCTCCGGGCCGGTTTCCTGGCGAATCCTCTGATGAAGACCCGCAAGAGCGCAGAGAATGCGAAAAAGCTTTTGAAGAGATTTGCCACGAATTCCGTACAATCCGTAACTATGAAGGGGCAACACTGGACTCCTTGTATTTTACACTTGTTATACCCTTACCTAGGCTAGGTATCTATAGAATTACGTACGACTGGTCCTGCTAACTTCGTATGACCGTATGATTCATATCACGCACCTGACCATCGTTGATCGCTGTTAATTGCGGGCCATCAAGCTCAGAAAATTTGACGGGGTGCGTCGATTACGACGCGTTAGCGCGAAAGCCTGCCGGAGGCAAGACTCGCTGCCCATTTCGGCTTACTCGCTGGTTAGGTAAGTTACGGATAAATGTATAGCCCGCTACTTACGAGATACCTTCCCGCTCATAAAGTTTCTCTAGTGGCTTGCCCTATATCTCTAGCGGTTATAGTGAGTTGAATACGCGCTGTAGGCAGCCCACATCACTATCTTTACTGCCTTTCTAGGTATCCCGACCAGCTGCACTTCCTGCAAGAGTCAAGAAGATTATGTATAGACCAAGTACAACTAACAATGCGAGCCTTATGTAATTACACGCACTAGCGTACCTTCCTCCGTACGTACGTACCGCGCAAAGTTTAGGTCGGTGGTACCTACCCCACTACTCTCCAAAACCGGCTGCCCCTCAGACCCCAAGTCGTCCCTTATAAAAATTTTGGTGCGGCCCCGGCCTGTAACTTTTTTTTCCTCTTCTTTTTCTTGGGAAGAAGATAACTCTCAAGCGCGTCGACCTGGTCAGTCCCCTCGTCACCTTGTCGCCTTATCTTCAACCTCGCTGCTCTTTAGAAGCTTCTATCTTGTTCATTAACTTGAACAAATTTTTATCACAATGCCTGCTGTCAACGGCGCCTCCCAGGTCAACGGGAAGTCTGACTTCCTCGACCACGCAAAGGCCATCGAGGTCCTCAAGGAGTACGAGTCTCCTGACGGACTCTCCATCCAGGACCTGATCGACA
This sequence comes from Xylariaceae sp. X170, assembly GCA_028637755.1. NCBI lineage: Eukaryota > Fungi > Ascomycota > Sordariomycetes > Xylariales > Xylariaceae > Xylariaceae sp. X170. Next base: position 119,404 of record JAJFDJ010000031.1, on the reverse strand, counting down.
CCAAGACCCGTGGCGGTCTCACCTACAATGACTTCCTCATTCTTCCCGGCTACATTGGCTTCCCTGCCTCCGAGGTGGCTCTTGACTCCCCCATCACCAAGAGAATCACCTTGAAGACCCCCTTCGTCTCTTCGCCCATGGACACCGTCACTGAACACGAGATGGCTATCCACATGGCCCTGCAGGGTGGTCTGGGTGTTATCCACCACAACTGCTCCCCTGATGCTCAGGCCGAGATGGTCCGGAAAGTCAAGCGATACGAGAACGGCTTTATCAACGACCCCATCGTCATCCACCCGGACACCACCGTCGAGGAGGCCAAGGCTTTGAAAGAGAAGTGGGGCTTCGGCGGTTTCCCTGTCACAGGTCAGTGCTACATTTCTTTCTGACAGAAGAGAAAGCATTGCTTTCCGCATTATCAGATGATTATAGTCCATAAACCAATAACTTTCGTTCCACCGTATAGACAGCAATGTCATGGGGAGAAAGATGTATTTCTGATGATGATAATGTCTCTGTCAACGCTTTGTACTGTCAACATTGAGATAATGTGACAATGGCTAACGTGTTGCCAGCTACCGGCAAGCTCGGCTCGAAACTCCTCGGCATCGTCACCAACCGCGACCTCCAGTTTGAAGACGACCTCTCTCAGAAGGTCAGCCAGGTTATGGTCACCGACCTTGACACTGCTCAGGCCGGCATTACTCTCCTTGAGGCCAACAAGATTTTGGCCAAGTCGAAGAAGGGCAAGCTGCCCATCGTTGACAAGGACTTCAACCTGGTGTCTATGATCTCCCGCTCCGATCTTACCAAGAACCTCCACTTCCCGCTAGCTTCCAAGCTCCCTGACTCTAAGCAACTCATCTGCGCGGCTGCTATCGGTACTCGCCCCGAGGACAAGGCCCGTCTACAGAAGCTCGTAGATGCCGGCTTGGACATTGTCATTCTTGACAGCAGTCAAGGAAACAGCATGTACCAGGTTGAGATGGTCAAGTGGATCAAGGAAGTATTCCCCAAGCTCGATGTTATCGGCGGAAACGTCGTTACCCGCGAGCAAGCCGCTACCCTGATTGCTGCTGGCGTTGATGGCCTGCGCATCGGTATGGGCAGTGGAAGTGCTTGCATTACCCAAGAAGTCATGGCTGTTGGTCGGCCACAGGCTGCTGCCGTCTACGCTGTTGCTAGCTTTGCTGCCCGTTTCGGTGTTCCCTGCATTGCTGACGGTGGTGTGCAAAACGTTGGCCACATCGTAAAGGGTTTGGCTCTCGGTGCCTCCACCGTCATGATGGGTGGTCTCCTTGCTGGTACCACCGAGTCTCCCGGTACATCTTTCGTGTCCCGTGAGGGTAAGCTTGTGAAGGCCTACCGTGGCATGGGCAGTATCGATGCTATGCAGGACAAGAAGGCTGGCGGCGGTGGTAAGAACAGCCAGGCTAGTAACGCTGGTACTGCTCGATACTTCAGCGAAGGTGACAGCGTTCTTGTTGCTCAGGGTGTCTCCGGTGCTGTCGCTCACCGTGGATCCGTCAACAAGTTCGTTCCATACCTTGCCGCTGGTCTCAAGCACTCCATGCAGGACTGCGGTCAGCGCAGCTTGAAGGAGTTGCACGAGAACGTTGCCAACGCTACTGTTCGCTTCGAGGTCCGAACTGCCAGTGCCCAGCTCGAGGGTAACGTCAACATGGAGAGCTATGAAAAGAAGCTCTATGCCTAGAGAATTGGCAGAACATAGTTGACTCGTTCCATCATGCCTGGTAGTAAAGGCTGTCGGGTCGAGGACACTTGTCAAAAGGGATAATTGAGCATTTTGTTTTGGTGACTAGTTACGGGAACTGGTTATGGTATGATGCATGTGTAACACGAAGGCGTTTAAAGGGGTCACTGGGATTTGAACGGGCCGAGAACGGGGGATATCTACTGACTGACACTGACATGCACACAAGATATGGACCTTCGGGTCGTATCGTGATGGTCGCATCGAATGACATACTATATATACCATCAGAGGATTGATGCAAGCGGCATAAGCTTCCGCGCCTCTCAAACAATGAAAAACTACCTCCTATCCTACTATTTTTTTGGAGAGAGGAGAGCCAACAACATATCGTGCATTGTCCCATATCTACGAGGAATGTTTCTTGAGTGTGTACTTGTCGGTATTCCGTAGTAGGCATCCCGTCCTTGGAGTATAAATGGTGTAAGGTCTCCATTATGAACCAATGCTCTAAGACTTTGCACCAATGAAATGCGCGGTGAGAGCCACGACCCCCTTCTGCATGATCATGCCACCGTATTTATAGACTCACTCATGCTAAAAGTAGAAGGTGAGAAGGTGTTGTCATGTTCGTCTGGTGTGATGAGGACTCGGGTGTCTTGGCGGGAGGGGAGGGGGGTCTAGGCCGGGCGAGTATATATTCTCTATATGAAAGAGAACAGCTCTGCATTTCGGAACCGAGCAAGAGAAGTCCAGATCAAGAGGATATATTGAACTTTTTGATTTTTGGGACTACATATCTACGGAAATGTAGGTTATATGTATATGAAACTCACAAGATACAGACAGGCCCGAATGATGATGTACTTTTGGTAAGGAGAGATCCGACAGAGAACCCCAAAAGAGAAATCCGACTGAAAATCCGAAAAAGGGGGAAAATGTGTAAGTGAAGAAACCCCAACGCCTTGCCATGAGGCGGTGATGAAATGAACGATGACCATGTGTAGAAAACGTGTGCAGATATCCAGAAATGCGGCGCTCAAACGCTCAGGGCTCAATGCTCCCCCTCCCGTCCGCGATGACAATCTCCCCTTTTCCATTCCCTTCCCCTTATTTACGCAGCGTCTCATACCCATTCCCACGATCCCGCTCAATCAGTCTCTGTCCCTCATGCCGCGAACTCGGACCCTCGTCGTCCTCGAACTCAACAGCTTCCTCGTGATCGTCTAGTTGCGTATAATCGCTATCGCTCTCCTCGCCACTATCGGCTTTCGGTCCGTCGCCTTCGACAATCATGTACACGGGCACGGAACCCACGATGGCGATGAGACCCAGGATCCACCAGGGGGCGCCAATCATGTTATTCTTGACGCCCCATGTGAACGCGAGGCCGGCGAGGGCGGGGCCGCTGGCGCGACCGAGGGCGCTGAAGGTCGTCGCGAAGCCGTTGAGGGTGCCGAGGATACTGAGGCTTGCGGCGCTGTTGGTGAGGAGGATGGTGGAGCAGGGGAAGCCGACGATGACGGCGAAGGCCTTGATGATCATGAGGGCGAGGAGGGCGGCGTAGCGGAGCTGGGTGTGCTCGATGAGGACGACGTAGGGGACGAGGAAGTAGATGATGGGGTAGGTGCAGACGCAGAAGCGGTAGCAGGCGAGGACGCCGTAGCGGGCGCAGAGGGCCGGGAAGAGGAAGAATTGGATGACGCCGCTGACGATGCCGTAGAGGGTGAAGATGGTGCCGATGCTGCCGGAGTCGAGGCCGAAGCCGCCTGAGAAGAAGAAGAAGGAGGTGTTTTCGGCGGTGTGTTTTTGTGGGGGGTAGTGTAGGAAGACGGGGAGGACTTGGTCGAAGGCGACGGAGTGGAGGGCGAGGAAGGTGTAGGCGACGAGGTTGATGACGGATTGCCGGGAGAAGACGGCTGACATGCTCGGCGCGACAGGTTTTTCGTATTGTTGCTGCCGACTTGAACCTGTGGCTCCATCAGATTGTAATAGGGGTGCTGAGGCCTCGGCATCCTGGATGGAAAATCGTCGGAGTGTCTGCTGGCGCTTGAAGGAGCGGTCCCTGACGGCCTCCTTAATGCGCTGGCCTAAGATGAGACCCCAGTCGCGTGAATGCCGTTTGCTTTGCAGCGTTTCCCTGAGGAAGAGTAATGCTGTGGACAAGGAGAGCAAGAAGACGACACCAGCCATGAGATTAGGCAGGGCGAAGGGAAACTTTATGAAGAATTGGTTGTTGCCGAATAGACCAGGGAACTGAGTGGCAGGCTTGGCGAATAGACCACCAAATGCTGGACCGAACACGGATCCAATACTCCAGACTAAAGGCATGATGGAGAAAGCTTTTGGCTGGAGCTCCTTGTCCTGGACCATCTCGGCCACCATGGTTCTGATAATACCGACTGCAGACATCGGTTAGCATTCTCGTGGATCCTGGATGGTGAAGTAGAGTACGCACCATTTCCGTTACAACCTCCTTGAAGACCCCGGACGATAATGGCCATTGTCAGACTCGTTGACATTCCCCATACCATAAATAATACCATTGTACAGAACAATCCGGTTATGATGATGGGTTTTCTGCCTAGAGAACTGTTAGTCTTGCTGATAACTCCGACTTATATAGACAGTTATATTCGACTTACCAACACGATCAGATGCTCGACCCCACGGTACGGCCGTGATACTCTGGGAGAGTGAGAAGACGGCACTCGTAAAGCCGGCCCATTTGGCAACATCTCTCTGTTCGACACCGAAGCTAGCTATCATTTCGGGCAGGTAGGGAAACACCGAGGTCATGGCCAGAGGCTCAGCGAACCGAGCAACGGCTGCGAAGAGAATACGTTAGCCATCGATACCATCTATTTCCTGTCTTTCTTGTGATGCTGCCTGCTGGTTATTCCCAGGCAGGTCGGAGGTTCTAGCCGTGACTCTGTCTAGTGACCGGCATGTTATTCTTTCTATTCGAGTGCTTTTACAGTGAGTGAAAGCAGTCGCTTGGATGTACTTGGGAAGACAACTTCAACACCAATGACAACGAGTCCAAGTCACGGAACACAGACACCCATGTTGAGGCGTTGAAGAAGCACTTGTTTGGCATGTTTTGACGTGTTTATGGGAAGATATACGTATAAGCCAGACGCCAATCGTATAGGACATGCCACGAGGGGAACAATTGTTACTATTCACAGTATAGGCGACACTAGTCGGTCTGTTCCGCCATCATTCCCCATCTTGCACGTTTATGGAAATAGAAAGGCTCAGCCATGTCGCAGTGTTTACAAGATAGGCAGAACAGAGGCTGAGACTTGCGACTGGGGCGAGACTGTGAGGCAGAACCAGGAAGCAAGGGGAGCGAGAATTGCTTGCTTACCCAGGATGGCCAGTTGCTGGACAGGCAACGTTGCCCGCGAGTGCGAGTGTTTCGTCGCCATGATATCGCTCGTGTATCCGAGGGCGTCTGTATTGGATCGTGAGGGATGGCTTGCTTGGGCCAATGACTTGCACCGGCAGGTTGCCGCGCGACAGAGACAGCGCAGATGGTGCTCTCGGAGGGGGACAAACAAGAGAATCCAAGATCAGACGAAAGGACAAAAAGAATATTTACAAGTATCCAAAAGGCAGGCCGGCTTTGCTTTTACGGATTTACGCTGCCCTGGCCATGACCTGCTATGACGTTTGTCGCGTTCTTGATTTACGATAAACCGAAACTGGTAGGAGTCAGATTTCTGCGTTCGACGGGCCTATCCCCCACTCATGCTCGCATCCTCGTCTGCCATTCTCGCATTCACAGTGCTTTTTCCTGCGGCCCATGTCGCATTCTAGGCCGAGGTGAGACTAGGGCCGGTTGCAGTGACATGCATATATGCATATATGCATAACGCAACGGTGGGAATTGCGCGCTTGCAGGGATGGCCCCGATCCAGTGTCAGTCAACAGCGGGTCGCCGGGTAGTCGCCGGCTACGGGTGGCGAATCAGCGGCTTGAAGAGGTACTTCGCACAGCGTGGTGATTACGCACGCGGGGCAGGTATCGACGGTGGGAGGCTGCTCCGAAGCGGCACAGACTTACCCGAACGCGGACCGGATGTGGCTGTAATCGTGTGTAATGGATCGCCCGCCCACTATAAAATGGCCGCTGTCGGAGATCATTGGTCGCTGGACGGCTCACAAGCAGGTCACAAGCGAAGACAATGCGGCGTTTTGTTGCGCTCGAAGGTTCATGCAGCGCAACACATCGGGCCTAGCGCGACAGTGCAGCAGACAGTGTGATCCTAGGCCGTGCCGTAGCCTACCGCGACTTATCATCGGCGGATGAATGTACGAAGTAGGAAGTACCTGGGCTTATCCGCGGCCCCTCACTGGCCGGCCAAGGCGGGGGCCTGATGCGCGCTATCTTGACGGGGCCCCGTCGGGCCCATCCTACGGCGTGCCTACCTGAAGGCTACGCTATCGACCTAACTAACTGCGTATAGCGCGGGCAGCTTAGCGTGTGCCTTACCGGGCACGTTTACCCACTACAGCCATAATTACAGGCTATTATCACCTGCCAGCCCGCACTTACACGCGCTCGCCATCTTCTCCTTGATCGCTCATCGAAAGCTGAGCAATGCCATGCGTCATCCGTGAGATTCATCACAGCAAACATGAAAATGGCTCATGAGCGAACGCCGTTGATCACCGGCCCGTTGATCACTACCGTGGTCGTCGCTCCGCCGCGCCAGCGCTATCCGCATCAGACTCTGCGCCGATTTTGCACGATCGCCCTGGGCTCATCGCTCGTAGCCCTGCTGATCATCTTTCTGGCCAACATCAACTCGCCCCATCACGGCACTTCTCATCCGTGGCCTGGTCATCGACACAACCGTCTATCTTATGAGAAGCTTCAAGAAATCCTGTTAGACACGCCGAGTGCCGAGAAGGCATCCGAGTGGAGTCAGTTCTACACATCTGGTGCTCATCTGGCCGGTCAGAATTACTCACAGGTAAAATCCATCCGATAGAAAAGGGGAAAGACTCAACCCAGATGAAGGACCCGGAGATCGATGTTCCGTGACCGCTGACACTCCCAGGCCAAATGGACCAAGGATCGTTGGGATGAATGGGGCATCAAGTCTGAGATCGTCGCCTATGACACTTATCTCAACTACCCCCTTGACCACCGGTTGGCCCTTTTAGGAAAGAAGAAGACCAGCGCTGGCCACGACTCTGATGACTGGAAAGTCGTCTTTGAGGCCAGTCTGACTGAAGATATCCTTGAGGACGACCCTACGACCAAGTTCGAGAACAGTATCCCTACCTTCCATGGCTACGCTGCCAGTGGCAATGTCACTGGCTCTTTCGTCTACGTCAACTATGGTACTTACGAGGACTTCGAGGACCTTCTCCGGGCTGATATCGACCTGAAGGGCAAGATTGCCATCGCCCGGTATGGTGGCATCTTCCGTGGTCTCAAGGTGAAGAGAGCCGAGGAGTTGGGCATGATCGGTTGTGTCATTTACAGCGATCCCGGCGATGACGGCGATATCACCGAAGAGAACGGCCACAAGCCGTATCCCGAGGGTCCGGCCCGGAACCCGAGTAGTGTGCAGCGCGGAAGCGTGCAGTACCTGAGCATCAGACCCGGTGACCCTACTACCCCCGGCTATCCTAGCAAGCCCGGTGCGCCACGTGCGCCCGTTGACGGCGCTATCACCACCATTCCATCCTTGCCTATCTCTTACGCCGACGCCTTGCCCATTCTCAAAGCGCTGAATGGTCACGGCCCTCGAGCTAGCGATATCAACAAGTACTGGAATAGAAACGCCGGTCTTGGATACAAGGGTGTCGAATATAACATTGGTCCTTCCCCTGACGACCTCGTGCTCAACCTTGTCAGCCACCAGAACTACACCACTACCCCTATTTGGAACGTCATCGGTGTGATCAACGGAACTATTTCGGATGAAGTAATCGTTGTCGGTAACCACCGTGATGCCTGGATTATAGGAGGTGCCGGCGACCCCAACAGTGGCTCCGCCGTTCTCAACGAGGTAGCCCGCAGCATGGGTCTCGCTATGGAACAAGGCTGGAAGCCACCGCGAACCATTGTCCTCGCCAGCTGGGATGGTGAGGAGTACGGCCTCGTTGGTAGCACAGAGTGGGTTGAGGAGTATCTGCCCTGGGTCTCGGCCGACAACGTGGCGTACATCAACGTGGATGTCGGTGTGCGGTCCCAAATCTTCGAAGCCGCAGCCGCTCCGATGTTGCACAGTCTTCTCTATGAGGTGACAGGGCTCGTCCAGTCGCCCAACCAGACCGTTCCGGGCCAGACTATTCGGGATGTGTGGGATGGCCACATCAACACGATGGGCAGTGGTAGCGACTTCACTGCTTTCCAGGACTATGCTGGCGTTCCGTCTCTCGATATGGGCTTTGGAGGATCTTCCCCTGAGGATAATGTCTATCAGTATGTACTAACACATTTCATTTCTATGACAGAGCATCTTACCCCTTTATGCACTCTGCATACCCTTCATATACATGAGTTTATTCACTAACTCCTTAATCGTATAGTTACCACAGCAACTACGACAGCTACTACTGGATGGACCAATACGGTGACCCAGGATTCGTCTACCATAAAGCCATGGCCCAACTTCTCGGACTCACAATCGCCAAACTATCTGACAAGCCACTCATCGCGCTGAACGCCACCGCCTACGCAGTAGCCCTCGGAGAATACGTCGAGCAAATCGAGACCAAGCTTACGGCCTCGGACACCGAACCCTCCAGCGAAGCTGAAATCTTTGAGATGAGAGCCCGAAGCTCTCAAGCCGTGGCTACTGGTGACCGGGGCGCATTTGAGCATTCCCTAGGCCGCCTCTACGACTCTATCAGTGAGATGAAGTCCGCAGCGATGAAGCTCGATGCCGAGGCTGCGACTCTGGCTGAGAAAGTTACTGAGAAATTCTCGTGGTGGGATTGGTTCAAGCGAGCCAGAGTCTTCCATCAGATTCGACGCACGAATATTAAGTACAAGAACATTGAGCGCGCGTTCTTGTATAGCCCCGGTCTGGATGGACGGGAATGGTTCAAGCACGTTGTGTTTGCGCCTGGTTTGTGGACTGGATATGCTGGTGGTAAGACTCTTGTCCTTCCCGTGAGATTTATTAGATGCTGACAATGACATAGCTGTTTTCCCTGGTCTCGTCGAGAGCATTGATAACCAGGATTACGAGAACGCGTTGAAGTGGGTTAATATCATTGATGGATGCATCAAGACGGCTACGAAGACTATGGAATAGCTATGATCATGAGACACGTGCCATCGGTATACAGGAGTCTGGTTGATTGGATGTGCATTGATCGGTCGGTGTTAACACGCCAGGGAAATGATGTAGATACAGGCTGCAACAGGATTGCAAGGCTTGGAGTCGAGATACCAATGCCCGTGTACGAATTTTCAACGAGTTTCTATGAGAATGTGGGTATTGACTTGCTGGCTGTCGGCGAAGTGATATGTTATTGGCATCGGCCATGCCTTCGTGTTATACACGGGACGTGATTTTCTGAGATACCAGATATCCTCGCCAATGGTAAATACTTCTAGCACTCATGAGACCCATTACATGAGGGCCGATACTTACGCACCTTATCATGTTATGGCTCTAGGAGCAGTACGAAGCGACAGCAGGAAACAAACTCGATGAAGAAAGTGCGTCAACGACTTCCATCTCATTGATGCTCTCTTAAAGAGGTTGCCGTGTTCCAAGATCTGGATCCGGATAACACCGCATGAGGTTTCATCGCTTCTAATGTCTTCTTACTCGGCAATCGCTGCCGAGTAATTTCATATGAAGATCGATCTTGGCATGATATCAAGTTCGATAGCCTGTAGAGGGTCATATGTTCCTTGAAGACCAAGACACCTACACCGGCTATAAAGGCAACATTCGGCAATCTCGACGATCGCATCTTCTTAGCACAGATCACCTAGACTGGCACAGCATTCCTTTTCCTTCAATGTCTCTTCCTACCGGCAAACGGCCCCTATAACATAAACCAGAGTCTGAGGGAATCCCTTCGAAGAGTGTGTAGTGCGATAATCGGAAGAGGTCGACGAGATCGCCGCGCGGGCCGTCATCAGGCGCTCGAGTATGACAGTGGCGTCCGTTTCCTGACAAACACGCGATTGTTGACGTTCGTGGCATCTAGGGCTGCAGTCATGACCGTTGAGGGTTCAGATGCGACAGCGGGAGGTCGCATTTGCGTCACTATGGTCGTCGGGGGACAACATCATGTCTTAGCATGCGATCGCGGCTTTGGGGTCTTGCGATCGGACAACGATTTTGTTCGTAGTCATCATGATTAACATGTTCGACTTGGGACTGCTGTGATCTCGTGAGCAATACCAACCTACCTCTCCATACCCAAATTGTCTGACAAGAACTTCCGTCATGATCAACATGATCATCCCCACGATCTTCCATCCTGTTTCAAGAAGCAACGCACCCACTGAATCCCAACTCCGGACCACACAACACCACCGTCCGGATCATGTGCGTATCTTCAACCAATTCATCGAAAGAACCGTCTCAAACACCATCATTTGAAACATTCCTTTACAGAAGCCTGCCGGGAACGTTCGCATTGCCGTACCTATTTCCAGCATGCAGAGGTTTTTCTCTGTGCATATGTATCCCATGCTATCCCGGGACTGACTATCAGGTGGCGTCCGTGGCTTTGTCTACCACTTACCTACCTGCCGAGTAAGGTATCAGCATTGTACGAAGCACGAGTACTCGTAGGGAATAGTAGGCGGAATGAAAGAAAACTGCAGTGTAACGGAATCATTTAAAGTGGTGTGGAATCGGTAATCTCGGTGTTGGTGGCTTCTTTTGGCGCGGGACGTCTTACCGAGTGAGGGTGTTGTTTTTGCTGTTGTTGTTGTTATGCGGTCGTGCATGAGCGACAGGGCCAGATTCATGCTGGGGTTTTCTTATTACAGAGCAACGAGGATGGATTTGGAAAGAGGAAGCATGCCATGTATGTGTACCTTCGAGTACGGAATGGGTATTGTTCACCAACAGAATCAACTCTACGATGATATCAACTACAGACCGTAACAAGCAGTTGATCAAAAGTACGCACATTTCTCACCACTTCCTAGCATCATCAATAGTCAACACCCATCAAAATATCCAACACATAAGAACTATCTATTGGCTCCCTGGATTCACAATCTGATATTGACACCCAACACAGTCAACGCCTAACACAGCAGCAGTCATGTAAGTGCACGCAGCAGTGAGACCGTCTGTCTTACACGCATCACTAGCACAGAAAAAAAATAACCACCATGTGGCAGAAAGGTCTTACCTGACCGATACGCCGTTTTCCTTCATCAAGTCGACTCCTGACTTCTGTGCCGTCTTCGTGCATATCACTGAAGGAGAGAAGACGAAGAATATCCCGGAAATGTCTGCCGCTCGGTGATAAGTTTCGCCACAGTATGCGCATACGTTGGGCTTAGGGCTGTCATATACCTCACCGTGCCACTGGAAACTCACCCACACTGTGTTAAGAGGTGAGTGCGCTAGCAGTCTACCTACCTAGTTTTTCCGTTGCTTCAAGACAGGACATGTACTTGCGAGGTATCCGTACCCAACAAGATCAGAGGTGAGAAAGAACGACGCATAAAAGGGGCACAGAATTAGGGTGCCCGGATATTTAGGGTTGAATAATCGCCGGATAAGCCTTCCCTTTTATCCGTACGAGAGAGAGAACTCCCGTTTCGTGCTGGTGGTCGTCCGGCAACTGAAGACTCCGTAGGTAATATCCGTAACGGGATGGACGTGTATATCTTGATTACGGATCATGAGACCGTTTAAGACGACGGCTCTTTTCTCCTTGTTCTACGAGTTTGATATTCGACTTGAAACGCAATGAAGTCGGAATGCCCACGGTAGGCAAGCCGTAGTCCGTCCGGCTAAAACGGTACAGTACGGATTGAGACACTGCACTGGTCACCGTCCGTCGTGGCTGGCATGAGAAAAATAGACCCTTACCTACAACGTGGTCACAGACCAATCACAGCCCGCGCATACCGGCAACAGAACCCACACCATTGGCTTCCATATCCCTGGTAAAGCGCAAGAATGCTCACGCGCTAGTTCGCGATGGGTGATGGTGATTTAGCGTCGGGCGCTAGGCTTGTTGGGGATATGAAAGATCAAGATGGGGGATGGCTTCAGATTGTCTGGCGGACGAATTGAGGGTTGCATTTGCCTAGGGATGCACGTCGGCGCAGCGTTCGTGAAGGCTTGACTCCTCTTTTTTGGTTGGTCTTTTTTTCGTCTCCGGTTTTGAGGCAGAATTGGAACGGGACTCGAATTCGGTACTTCAATCCCTCCGGTCAAAGCAGACTGACAGTGATCACTGGAATAAAACAGATGAAGTATGTAGGTAATCGTTCGGTGATAGAAGCTGGGACAAGATGCACGGGACCTTGTGGAATTTTTCCATGACCGACGCCAAGTTGGACGGCGTTCTGAAGGATCAATTGACATGCTAGGAACGTGTCGTCGGGTGTCTTCCCGTATTACCTGCCTGCGCCCAATCTGCTCTCCGCACTTGTTTCCGGGTCAGGAGGTTAGGGGTTGATTCGGTATCAGACCGGCTTGTTATTGAAACCGCCAATAACATTGTGTGAATCGACTTTTCTTGTGACGGACCGCCGACTTCGTGAACCGATCCTAAGCGAGATCCCTCGGCCGGTCCTCCTCCCGTATCGTATCGTGGTTAGGCAGAGTAGTATTCCGTCCGGGCTGTGCTAAACGCATGTAAAAAGTTGGCCCGTGGTGAACACGCGAGTACGAGCCCCTGCCAGATATCTGTAGGTATTCGCACCAACAATAACATATGTACTGTACGATATACCTAAGTGAGAGATGGACATCAAATTCAACACTCTCACGACTTCGACGCACGATGTGGTCACTCGATCTGATTGTCGATAGATAACGATAACTGAAACGATTGAAGCAGTCTGAGGAATCAATCAAGCCATTCTGGGAATATTGGACTTTTGGCAGGGAACTTCATACGAGAAGCGTGTCCGTAGGTATAATTGGCGTGATATTGCGACGGTACGGATTATGTACAGGAAAGAGGCACAGAATAATACGCCCGGTCTTTCGCAGGCAAAGGGACAATACGATAACTGGCTGAACCGCTGTTTTCCCACGCAGATTATGGCCTGTTCTTCTCCGCCGCCGCAGCGATCTAGTGACGTAAAACATCGCAATCACTATCACTTTTCTGGCACAATTTCAGCCCCGAGATCAACCAGATTCAGGCAACACGGGAATCGGATTTAAGGACCCATGCACTGACCGAGAGGCCTAACACCGATATCTGCATAACCCTTGCCAGTCGACGGAATTAGGTATTTATCGGGTTGCATCTCGCATGAGAACTGTCAATCTCGTCTCGGCGCTCAACCAACTTCGACATCCCATCTTTTCTTTGCCATTGGTCGTTCGGCATCAATCACGACTTCACAAAACACAGCCGCAAGCATCGCCTCAAGTGAGATAATGCGTAATTACGCCGTGCCAGTGTCTCAACGCGACCGCATAGTGGCCCTTTTATACATATGCGAAGGCTATCAGACAACATGACGCCTCGGTCCGAACCGAACCAGACTTCAGTCGACTCGATGATGATGATCGCGATGGCTTCAAAAGAAAGTCTTCAACAAGTCCCTGACGATAAGTCCTTTCTATAGCAGCTTAACTCACGGGATATACCCAATCCGTAATCCGCAACAACCATGGCCGCTCTCGATACAGATGCCTGGCATCTCAGGTACGAGTACGGAAGACTTCCTTGGCGGCGCATCTCTCTCTTGGGTCCCTGTCGATTTCTTTTACCTAAATCCGACTCCGCACGGCGTGTTTACTAGATGCACCTAGCGCGATTGGGGTATTCTTGGCACGGAGCAGAATCGCCTCTGATCCGCCCATCCTTGCCCCATTCACGCCTCTCTCTGTCTCTGTTGGAAGTGACCTCTTCCCTTCCCTCCTCGATTCTCTCACACTACCTGTCTAGTCCCGGCTTCTGTGGTGTAACCACCGCCGACCAATTTGTTACTATAATCTGAGTAAGGATGATCCCATCCATAGTCGTAGTGTCGTTGCCGGTACTTTGTGCGTTAGGGCCCGGTCTATTGTTTCTACTGTTGTTGTTCGGCAGTTCATCTCTCCATCTCACTTACACACTACACTTGATGGTGCCATCATGCCCGTCTGCTTAAATATTATCCCTTCAGCTCGATGTACCTACATTAATGCCCATCTGTGATGCCACCCTCGCTAACCACCACCCAGACCTCTCGCTAAGTGCGAACGGAGAATAACCTCGCTGGACCACGCCGCCACGAGCCCACCATAACGCCGACAACCCATGTCGAGCTGAAGTGACGCTGCATGGCCTCCAGTCAATACTAATACCGAGTAGGCAGTGTCCCCAGTCAATATCGCCCGCCGGCCCTCACTAGTGGGCTTGGTAGTCGAGCGACTCGATTCAACAGAATCGGGAAACGCATTGCACGCTTCGCAAAAGGTGGCGTTGCCCGATGTACGAAGCAGGCAAAGCACCAGCAGCAGCAGTAAGAGCGGTTCCCGGTTCTGTAGTGGACATCACACTAGGCAGGGTGGGTATAGACAGGCAGGTAGTAAGCTTTTGGCAGCAATCCCCGGTCACATCTAATCCGCAAGCCCTTGCGCGTTCCCCTCAGAGGATGACCCTCTCTAAGATGACTCGATGCAACCCTAGGCCCCCGTCCTCGAGATCTGAGTCGTTGGGGCTGACCGGGTCGCATCGAACCCTGGTCGGACAACAGATGGAAACTGGGGAACTTGGGGCCAGACGCAGATGCACGAAGGAAATATCTACCCAGGTATGTATGTACGTCCGTCGGTACCAACACTAGAGGGAGTGCGGGTGAGGGTACGGAGAGAAGAGTGAGCAGATGCGAGAGAGAGAGAAGAGAGAGGAGACGAGCATGAATAGATTCCGCCTTGTCTCTCCCTCCCTTCCCTGTCCTGGCTTGGTCTATTAATAATACCCACCTGAGACCTTCTCATATACGAGTATATATCTATACTACCTGCCTGCATGTGGAATATATATAGGCCACGCCTCTCTCTGTCGCCCGTCTCGGTCTCCTTCTTTCGTGGGTATTTCACGTTGACTTGCTAGACACGGGGTGTATGCTGTAAGACCGAGCCGTCGCTCACACAATCTCACATCACTCTTATACCGTAGTCCACTTACACATCTCCCTACCTATCCCGCCGTAATATCTTCCATCTCATAACAACTACAATGGCGTCCATGGATGAGAAGGGCACAAGCCCCGCGCAGACCGACGCCTACCTGCTCAACAACAACCAGGCCCGCGCCCGCATCGAGTACAACAACCCCCAGGCCAACGTGCACTCCGACGGCGAGGCCCGTCTCCCGGCTTTCGGTGGTGAGTTCCAGCCCGGTCTCTGGCGGCCGAATGAGCACCGCAAGTTCGCCAACCCGGCGCCCCTCGGTCTGTCGGGCTTCGCTTTGACGACCTTCGTCCTGTCGCTCCTGAACCTCAACACCCGCAATGTCTCCGAGCCCAACATTGTTCTCTCCCTGGCTTTCGGTTATGGTGGTCTCGTCCAGCTGTTGGCTGGTATGTGGTGAGTACCCTCGTCTCTCTCTACTAAGAAATTGTTACGAAAGTGAACAATTGACTAACACAATCAACAGGGAAATGGCCGTAGGCAACACCTTCGGTGCCACCGCCCTCTCCTCCTACGGCGGTTTCTGGATCTCCTACGCCATCGTGCTCACCCCCGGATTCGCCACGCTCTCCGTATACGACGAAGCAGAAACAGCCTCCGTGCTCGGCTTCTTCCTGACGGGCTGGTTCATCTTCACCTTCATCCTGCTTCTCTGCACGCTGCGCTCGACCGTCATGTTCTGCTCGCTCTTCCTCACGCTCGACCTGGCCTTCCTCTTCCTCGCTTGCTCCGAGTTCGCCGCGGGTAATGGCAACACGACTGCTTCGCTGGCCCTGCAGAAGACGGGTGGTGTTTTCGGTCTGCTGGCTGCGTTCTTGGCGTGGTATAATGCTTTTGCTGGTATGGCGGATACTAGGTATGTTCTTTCACTTATCTTGGGAAAAGGATGAATTGACTAACAGTGAACCAGCAACTCCTTCTTCATCATCCCCGTCTTCCACTTCCCCTGGTCCGACAAGGCCCGCGAGGCCCGCGTCAAGTCGGAGCGCGAGACCGTCTAAGTTGTACACCCCCTATTCGGGACACGGACTACGATGCCGGAATCACAATATCACGACGCCGCGGAACGAGCAAGAAGCGACTCTCTACTCCGGGAAAAGGAGTAGAGATATCAAGTCGTGGATCTTTTACGCGGTTACGAATATAATCTATAACGACGGGCGTATTTATACACCCGTTTGCATGACATGGGACGGACGGAAGGATAGGGATGACACCAATGAAGAGAGTGAACAGGATAAGTCCTCTTCATCTCATCATTGCTACGGAGAGATAATGAAGCCAATATACAAGCCAATTGTATAAGACCTGGCACGCGAAAAGAGGAGGACAGGGACGGAATGGCGGGACACTCATATGATACCAAATTCTTATATATAATACCAACATGATACCTGAAGCTTGATCTTCACTTCTTTCTCTCCTTTCCTGCCACAACTGGTGATACTAGCGATGCCCTGAGATAGACGAGATGAGGTGAGATGAACCGAATGAGTTGTCCATCAGCAACCGCATCCCCCGGATCAATGACGTCTTTACCCCAGAGACTAAGCGCGTCTAGAACGAGACCGAATCACCAGACGACTAACCCGGTCAGGAGGCGATCAACAGACAAGTGGAAGAGGTTCTCCTTTTCCACGCCTTCGTTGTGGAATATGAATTCCGAACTCTTTACGTCAAGAATTGGGGGAATGAACATAACTGGCACTGACTAGACAAGGCAACGGTTAACCCCAACTAGGCGTGGCAGGCTGTACTGGATGGAATCGAACCTAAGACGTAGTCATGCACCCGTCGTGTGACCACTTTTTTTGCCTACCCCGGAATTCCTCATCCTCTCTTCCCCCCTATTTCCCCGCTTGACGCTACCGAGACCCCGTTACCACGCCAGGGACTACGAGTAAACATAGTATTGCGTGTCTGATCACAAGTTCGTTCGTAAGCACTCACGGCAGTTCATAGAGGCCTTCAACTCGTGAATCCCGATACGTACGTACGTAGCAAGAATAGAAGCAAGCAAAATAACCCGTAGCAGCAGCAAAAAAAAAAAAAAAATCGCCGAGCAGATTACCAATACACATGCTCAGCCCTCCATAGCAACATCCTCCCCCTCCCTCCCGTCCCCCTCCAGATCCGGCATCCACCCCTTCGGCCTCTCCTTCCCCCGAACAATCACCCCATACCCCAGCCTCTCCACCTTCTGCACCTGCTCGACCATGATGGCCAGCTTCTTAAAGTACACGCCCACCTTGCCGCCCACCGTCGGACAGATCTGCAGCATCGAGCTCACATCCTGCATATCCGTCAAGATGGTCCGCTCGCCCTTTTCACTCTCTTTCTTCTCGTCGTCCTTCTCACCAGTAGGCATCCCCCCACTCAACGCCGTCACAGCCGTCGCGAACCGCATCATCTCGCCCGTCAAGTCGAAGATACCGAAGACGTAGTCCGCAGCCGTCAGCTCGATGTCAGCCGGCAACGCCTTTTGCGCTTCGGCGGGCGTCATGAGCGTCTGGTGGCGCAGATAGTGCAAGAAGGAGACGGCCTCGACGAATTCCTCCAGGCAGATGAGCGGGTACCGGTGGCGGTTCATGCCCTGCACGTCGGCCTGGATGGTGGCGAGGAGTTCCGCGATTTCTTTGAGACGCCCGTCGATCTCGGATTGGATGCGCTCGGGGATGGGCTTGCCGAGTTTGCGGACGCTTTTAAGATGTTAGATATAAGAATGAAGAGGGGTGAGATATGAAAGTGAGAGGTGAGGTGAGTTGACTTACCGCTGCAGTGAGAAGATACTATATGAGAATCAACGGTCAGTATTTACTCCAACCACCTTTCAAGATCAGAAGCAAGCATACATCTTCTTGCTCAACGCAGTGACATCCCGCGAGACCTTGCCGATGCGCATGCGGCGGTCGTGATGCTCGTCGAGCTCATCCCGGAAGCCCTCGAACATGGAGGTGTAGGCATTGCGTGGGTGATCAGCGGGGCCCTTAGCCTCCTGCTTCTTCCCCTTCTCGTTGCCTTGATGGTCTCTCTTAACACCACCGGTGACGTTCTTGGGGACGATCACTTCCGACATTTTTGGCTGTGATGTAGGCGTTTGTTGGTGTTGATGAGAGAGGAGAGTGAACGTGAAGTATGACGATGGTACCTTATTCTAATATCGGGCGTTGACGGGGCTTGACAGCTGGCCGACAGCTGGATGTAGGTACTTATCTGCTTATTTGTTGCCTTATCAACAACGACGTATTATCGAGACGTACCTCATCCAACACATCAATCACATCACGACAGCAATTGACGAGTTCATCACTTCCAAACACCATCACTCATCGATTGGAAGATGATATGAACTCCGTATAAGTTTGGCTCATTCATGTTTGGATATTCGACCTAATTGAGTAACCTTGATGAAAACACCCCATCAAGGACAGCTTGCTACAACCCGTCCCTCATACGGGTTACATGTCCTCAACAAACCGCCCCTGAGTGACACTATCATGGTATAACCACACAAACATCACCCTCATCTCCAAACACCCTCACATCTCACCAACAAACACAATGCCCCCCCTCACAGCCCTCATCTCCCACCCCCTCCCCCTCTACACAACCGCCCTCCTCCTCCGCCTCACCCTCCTCCTCTACGGCCTCTGGCAAGACGCCCACTCGCCCCTCAAATACACCGACATAGACTACCTCGTCTTCACCGACGCAACACGCTACACCTTCAATTCCGCCTCCGCCACCCCCTACGCGCGCGAAACATACAGATACACCCCCCTCCTCGCCTGGCTCCTCTACCCCACCACCCTCCCCGGCCCAGCATGGTTCTCCTCCGGCAAAGTCCTCTTCGCCATAGCAGACCTAGTCGCAGGCTACTTCCTCATCCGCATCCTCCGCAAAACCATGCCGCTAGACCGCGCGTGTCGCTTCGCGAGTATTTGGCTCCTGAACCCTATGGTCGCGACGATTTCTACGCGGGGGAGTTCTGAGGGTTTGCTCGGTGCGCTTGTCACCGCGTTGTTGTGGGCTGTGCTTGAGAGACGGGTGGTTTTGGCGGGAGTCTTGCTCGGCTTGGGCGTGCATTTTAAGATTTATCCGTTTGTTTATGCGGCGGCTGTTGTTTGGTGGATGGATGGGGAGAGGATGCGTTCCTCCTCAACATCATCACCAGACACCGACAAACAAGCAGCAAAAGGGAAACAAGAGAAAGGAAGGGGAGAGAAGAAAGGAGTGTTAGGGAAAATGCTAGGCTTCATAACCCTCGACCGCATCAAACTGGCCCTGATCAGCCTGCTCACCTTCGCCGCGCTCAACGGACTCATGTACGGCATCTACGGCTTCGACTTCGTCACGCACACGTACCTGCACCACGTCACGCGCATCGATCACAGGCATAATTTCAGTCCTTACAACATCCTCTTATACCTCTCTTCCTCCTCCTCCTCCTCCTCTTCTTCCTCATCATCATCATCGGCGGCAACAACGACATGGGGCAGCAAAATCGAATCCCTCGCCTTCCTACCACAATTATTGCTGTCAACGGTCCTGATACCATTAGTCGGCGCAAAGAAAGATCTCCCCACGACGATGCTCGCGCAGACGTTTGCGTTTGTCAGTTTTAATAAGGTTTCCACGAGCCAGGTATGTTTCTTTCCTTCTCCTTTCTTTCATACCAGTCCCAGTTGTTTTCGTCTCTCTGGAAGTGAGAAACTAACAATCAAAGTACTTCCTCTGGTACATGGTCTTCCTCCCCCTATACCTCCCGCGCTCCTCTCTCCTGACCAAGAAGCGAGCGGTCACGGGCGTGTTGGCGTTGGTCCTTTGGGTGGTATCCCAGGGCCTATGGCTACAGCAGGGCTACAACCTCGAGTTCCTCGGTCTGAGCACCTTCGTGCCGGGTCTCTGGCTCGCATCACTCGGTTTCTTCGCCGTCAATTGTTTCATCTTGGGGTTAATCATTGACGATCTAGCGAATTAAAAGATATATCTCATTACTAAAATCCATAGACAAGATAGCCATCACAGTAACAACAACAAAAGAAGATTATTGCAAAGGGGTGCAAAGACACCGAATCAATTCATCTATTTCATGACTTTCACAAAGCAATTTTCCTGCCATCTGAAAAAAAAACGTTGAATGACTTTTCGGTTCTGAAAGCAAATGTGAAAAATAAAAACGAGAAAAACGGGAGGTGAGGAGGATGGATGGTAGGTAGGTGAAAAGGGACAACGATCCTCCCTCATCCATCTCAAAGGTACCCACGCGCCATCCTTTACCCACGTTTTCTCCCCGTCTCCCTCTCTGTGTGCGTGTTTCTCTCTCTCTCTCCATCTATCGCCAGCAAGTAGTTTCTCCGGAGATCCCCAGTTAACGCCGTGAACAGTAGCACCGTAGTGGGTATATTATGTGCCGGATACAACCATAAGAAAAGCAACAGAAACGCGCCCGAAACGCACACAAATAGAAAGTTCAAATAAACCACTCAACAGACCTTGCCAGTAAATGACGGACGAGACTATCCACCAGCAAATCAAAGTCAAACTGCCCCGCATTGCATTTGTTTTGCGTCCTGCCCTAGAGCCCTACCATGGTGCATCGAGGTGTAGGGCTCTTGAGGCTTCAAACGCCAATCCTAACTTGCGTGTCAAATGCAAAGACATTTTCGTGAAAACAGAGTCGATGGAAGAAGCATAACGATACTCAGTCCCCCGTGCGGCATGTGGAAACTTTTGTATCTTGGTTGCTTCAAATCGCGTGCGTGCATGTACGTCTCTCATATCAAATCAAGCCATATCGTTGTGAACTCCGTCATTCCCACTCGCCGATGGTTGTGCTCCGGGTCATAGCAACCGTGTGTCGAGTGTGCTCCCGACGTTCATAAAATCGTAATGCCACCTGCGAGCATGGCATAGTTGGCCAGTTTAAGAGAAAGCACACGTGACTTGGGGAAGTCAGGACTGATGATCAGGCGGCCCTCTTTGTTATAGGCGACTTCGCCGAAACTGTCCATGATTTCCTTGAAGCGAATGTTGGGTCGTACGCGATAGATCTCTTCAAGGATCTGGTCGCTCCAGACGCCCGAACACCATCCATCGCGGACTAAGAAGTACGGATTCAGAGGTGGGACAGGGGAATCTGACGGTAGAATGATTAGCAGGCAAGGTATATACATGTTACGGGAGAGTGGGAGAGTGAGAGAGAGTGTGTGACACGCGACAAAGCCGTGTACATACCAAGGTCAACGTAACGAATCCGCAACAGGTTCACCGTCTTGAGCCGCTCGAGAGCGCGAATGCCACTCAAGACAAGCAGCTCAAACGCACCGATGAAGTGCATGTCAGTAATGCCCGAGCCCGATTCGTTCCACTGGGCATTCTGCCGGCAACAGTTCTTCACCGTAATGTCGATGGTCTTGAGCCGAGTCGTCCGAGGGTCCGTGTGTCGAGCCAGGAGATCGAAGAAGGTGTGGCAAACGCGTCCCGTGTACGAGATATGCTCGAGATGGCTCGCGGCCTTGGCTAACTTTTCACACCAGTGTACCTGTTCAGTGACTTTCATGTAATACGGCGGGCAGGTGATCTCTCTGCGGTAGTCACACTCGAGACAGAGGTTGAGCTTCGTAATGTTACGGGCTAGGTTATCTAGGCTGTGCGCTATGCTCAGGTAGCTCTTCGATTTACCCTTAGCATAAGTGCCGTGCCACTCTTCTAGGTTCGGCAAGGCTTTGGAAATACACTCCCAGTCCTTCGGTTGTCGAATGATGTTCCACTGGCCCTTGATGATGAGGGTCCGAATCGTGGGGATCTGTGGTAAGACTCCGTCTCCATGGGCGAGAGTAGAGCCAGGGACGTTGAAGCGAACGCGTGGGGCCTTTTTTCTCTCGCCACCCTCAAGCGTCAAAACTCGCGCCTCAGGGAACGTAAAGCGCACAAGCGAGAACACTTCCTCCATGGTCGCATTGTCCGTTGGTAGGCCATAGGTAGCGCTAGCAATGCCTTCTGGAGACACGGTCGGCAGAGCCAGTGAGCCTTCAGCCACGGCGGGAGAATGGTACTTGGGCTGGAAGACGGGGAACCAGATCTCCACGTGCTTTACACACGTTCCCAGATGAGGGTGCTGCGCAAAGAAGATCATAGCATCGTCAACAGACGAGACCGTCGCCTTAAGCTTGATGTGTCGGTACAGTCGCGCCTGGATCAAATCTCGCCAGAGTGGAGAGACCAGAGCTAGATTGGACAGCTCTTTTCTTCGGGAATGGCGTAAGGCAGTACTCCAACTCCGGGCGTTGATGCTGGGGACACTCAAGGAGCTCGGTGAAGACGCCGATACGCGGTAGCCGAAAATGTGGTCCAAGATGCATTCGTGGATCTCAGCAGGTAGCTGGAAAAGGGTACGGACTGTGCGCTCCTCATCCACAGACAAGGAGGCAAAAGCACCTCGTAGAGAACGCATATCGGCATCGTTACCAGTCGATTGTCGGGCCAGGCAGCGGATCTCGGACGGACTCTGATGCGCATTGGGGAAGGGGGTGCTGCTGGGTCGTGTTGGTGGAACGAAATCGGCGGACTTGGGTGGGTCGAGCGGTGGACTGGAGGGGCCTGGCGTCACGGGTGTTGATGTGGCCGTCATAATGGCAGCCAGCTCTACAGATGCAGATCCCTCATCGTCGTTGTCCTCGTGACTCTGGTTGTTGTCTTCGTGGTCAACACGGCGTTTGCGGTCGATAGGAGTTTCACGCGGGAGGTAGGCATCTCTCGCGACAGAAGGATCGAAGGGGTCTCGAAGTCCGTCTTCGGACAGGCACTCAGCCTCAGCGGGATTCTTGAGAGGCATGCCTGTCATATGTTTCGGTGTTCACTTGTTTACAGCTTGAGTCAAGAGACCCGGCGGTCATGACCAGCGCGTTGTTCGCCGCGGAGCAGGATGAGAAGGCGGACAAGTATCCCGTGGGGTCAAACGAAGGGTTACGTCCTTACGTCCAGAGTATCAAATAACAAGAGTCCTTTACGGAAGAGGAGAACTAGGACGACCGGGCACGTAGAACCGTAGGACTGTGGGCGGTGATGCTTGGGACGTCAGTTTAAGAATAGGATACTAGTAGTACTAGTAGTACAGAATAGATGCCAGAAGGCAGAAAACAGAAGAGAGGGTGAGGGAGAGAGACGATGTTGATCGTGTGCGAAGTTGGGCCGAGAGAGATGGGGTGATGGTGATGGGGTAAATTAGGTGCCGAGTTGGCATCGATGGGTTTGGGGAGGCGGAGGAGGGATGACGGGCGTTCTTTTGGTCAGTCAGTGGGAGGAGATCATAGGTGGGAGGGTCTGGAGGGGACTGGAGGGAGGGTCCGGGTTGATTGCCAGCCTCTCCAGGCGCACTCTCTGGCTCGAGCTTTGGTTCGGGTTCACAGTTCACAGGGAGATACGGTTGTGGTGATGAATATGATGATGATACTGAATAGGTAGGTAGAATACTGCTGGACTGAGTGTGGTGACAAGACTAACGTTTGGAGACCGTGAGAGAGACGATCGTCTACAATTCGTGAGGTCGTGTGCACGGAAATGCAGCACGTACGAGTGTAAAATGCAGACGGCAGTGTTTGGACGTCGGGACGGGGTCGACAGGGCGAACGCAGCGGACGAAGAATTTTCTTGCAGGTTCACGGTTGGCTTCCTGGCTGTCTGGCTGTCTGGCTTTGCACTGTCGCTCAGCGAGTAAGGAACGGGCACATGCGCTGACAGCAGCAGCGTGTGATGTATGTCGTGTCAAACCGGTGTGTGGACTCAGGAAATAAATGGGAACGGGACAAATGGGACAGGATGGTTGACGAGGAGTAGCGGTTACTTGGGGGAGTTGGGAGCGGGACCGACTTGAGGAGGGGGAAGTGCTGGGAGGGTTGGCACGATGGCATGCACCATGCAGCGTCAGGGTTGTACCGGGTACTTGCCCAACTCTAGCGTACAGTAAGGCGGCTCGGACCCGCACGAGAACCTAATGGGCCCTAACCAACTTCCCTGTGGGGACACCTTTTGGGCACTCTAACGACGTCCGTAGCGGACATTGAGGGTCTCTAGGGCTCTCGTGGGGACGGGCGATATCACCAAAGAACTCGATAAGGACTTTCATTGGTGAGGGACCAGTCAAGACCCCGCTTATGAAAAGCTATCCGACCCACCAGCCGAAGCTACGAGTACAGAGGAAGGTACGAAGTACTTTTTACAGGTAACTGGAAGTACCGACCGCCAACCTCTCAGTCGATCCTTCCTTCCATCTCTCTCACAAGAAACCCCCACCACCCATCACCATCACCATCACCACTTTCATCACGACCACTGCCTAACCGTAGACCACGGTAATCCGTACAACAACCTGTTCGTAGCCAACATCATATAAACCCTACCTACGGGCCATATGGATATCAGCCTTTTGATTTTGATAAGGAACTCATCGACCCTATTGCTTACTTACAATACTACACAAAGATGGTGAGAGTGCATGAGAAGAAGCCAACGAAACGGCATGACAATGTCAGCATCATAAAGCGAGGACGTTCGAGGTGGAGGGCAATAAGCGACGAGTCGTGCTCGTATACCAACAACAACGAGCAAGAGCAGAAAAAGGAAAAGTAGGACGACTAGCGGACCCTGTTCGGTCGGCAGTCATAAGTGAGGCGCCGGCAGCCAAGTCAACAGCCTCGATGATCGTCGTCAATGTTCACCACGTGCGGAATACTTACAGAGCCCGTATGGAATTTACACATTCTCCATGGATTACGGATTATCTTACGGAAGACCTAATGTAATCTGTGCTTCTGGTTACATGGCGCCGGAAGTATTGTGCGCAGGCGGGTTGGAGGGTGTTGATAACCTCGTGAAGCCTGATTTTCATATGAATTGGCAATTGATATGGCACCGGGTAACCTTCGAGTACTTGCAGTACCAGCAACCAGTGGCAACCTCCGAGATATGTACCTACTCGCCCGAACTAGGTAATAGCGACCCTACCGGTAATAAACCCCACGATAGGCGCCAGGGTACGTGAGTGGATAAACGGCTTTTGCTGGTGTAGAAGCTAAAAAGGCTTGACATGGCAAGTCAAGTCGGGCGTGTAAAATGTCTCTCTCGTCTGAGGCGTGCCGAAGAAGACGACGCAGATGATGAGTCGTCAATAATAGGGGCGTACAAGTATTGACCACCACGAAGCAGGCCATACTTGCATACGAAGCACATGATCGGTCGCGACTCGAGCATCTCCGGCTTCCGTTCGGTCGACGTTTATATATCAAGTTCACCATGAAGAAGATGTCTTCGTCTCTCTGACCTGTTCATCGATATGCTATCGGCACTAACACTGCTTAATGCCTCAGTGAATCATGGCAAGTGGCCCTCATACATTTACGGCATAGACGAATCTATAAACAACAACACTTACGAGTACCTATACGGTTTACAGGCTACGGATAGCGACGAACACTGCCTGCTCCTTCGCCTGGTAACCATACGGATTGCATGAGACATGCACTCTACCCAAACTGGGTATCATTGCCTGCGAATCACACGTGGTATCATCCCGTAAAAGGAAAACCAGTCAGTCACATATATTCTGATCGCCTCAAAATCAACCACGCCATTTTCCAACATGAACGTTTAGAGAAAACGACGAGCGACGACGACGACGTTGTCGCCGCATTAGTCATCTCACGAACCTCTTCGGTGTTGCGACACTTGCTCGAAAGAGCATGAAGTGATGTGATGGATGCCACCATCCCCAAGAGCCGCTCCACATCCGGATGCTACACCATCTGGGCTGTGATTTGGCTCGGATGTACCTTCGCAGATGCCCGGCTATCCCTTCGTCCATGCATGATGTTGTCTCTCTATCATGTTGAAGAGAAAGCGTATGTTCCGCATAGACTCGCTGTAAGTATTCCCGTATCACGCATCGCCTGTACGGAATACGGAACATGCCATGAGATAGGTAGACAACACCAGCTGCGGGCGGTGCTTATTTCGTATTGATGAATTCAAGACATGAGCGAATGTCTCCGTGCAGCAGACGTCGGTTCGGGATCAGTCCTGAAAGCGGATGCCAGCGAGCAGGGAAGCATGGCATCGACAACGCAAAAGTCGAAAGGTCGTTAATGGCATTCGTTTGCGTGCTACTGGTGCCGGACAGGATATGCCAGCAAGTCCGGCGCAGTGTCACCTCGCACAGAAGTTGCATCTGGCCCGGTTGGCGATATGATTGCGTCCTCGATGAACCCCTTACTTCAGAGGACGCTGGATATCGTCCCGATAGCGCTCACGCGTCGTATCGATTCGAGCACGGAGCAGATTCCCAGATGTCCCAGATGGCGACACGACGCTAAAGCACGCTGGATTACCTTCTCCAAGCGATGGGCCGGCTGATTGGATATCTCCCTTCCTGTTCATCTCGCTGCGAGTGCACGCCAGCTTTTCGGCCATGTTAGATGTGGTGAAACGACGACTGGTGAAACCACACTTCTCGTTCACTTGTGAGTCCGGCCAATCAGGCATTTCGACGGCCAGCGGCCTGCTTCGGTCTGTCACAGACTCGACGGTCCGCAAGTCATGCTGGATCTTTGACTGGCCATGAAGACCGCCCGGGCGGATTACACAGTGTGAAGTGCATCTTGCCCCTATCTTTGGGCACTGTTAAACTGTATGACTATCATCAAGCTTCTCATCGCCTCAACTTCTTTCGACTTTCTGCTCTACACCACACATCTTCGTCAAGATTCTTCCCTGCCGCCCTTTTCAGCTAGAGAAGACATGTCCTTGACGTATGTCTTGGCTGATGCTCATTAGAGTAGGATCCCATGCGGATAAAAGACCCCTAACCTAGCGCCTAACGTGCGGAGCGCTCCGTAGTCGTAGACACTGCACTAATGAATTGCCTACCGTAGGTACGACCGGTACTTTGCCATATGACACCCTCGACACCCATGCTAGCGACGACCTGCTGGGTATCTCTCGACGTTTACGATACTATTTGAAACATAGTTGGCAGGAAATGCAACCCAGACAGCCTAGTCCTACATATGTTGTATAAATAGATCAACTCGGCAATGGGTCTCGAAACGTTGAAGCTGACTGTCGGTTGCAGCTTGCCGGCTGAGACTCTCTCTGGGCGCGAAGACGAGGTACCTGCGGCATACCAAGACAGAAATATATGCCTGGCGGATGGATCAATGCCTGGATGATGTACATGGCAAGGATCTCCCTCCCTCCTTTAACGATTCTTGGTAACCAATTGTTTGACTTGGCGGCAAAGACGACATTTCACAACCCTCAACCCTCATAAATCTCTCCGCACACTACGCACAATAATAAGCGCTCTGTGACCATGAGGCTCCTGCTTGGCCACCACTGACCAAGTGCGCCCGTTCCGCTAGTGTCCATATCCATCTTTGCACTCAAAAGTAAAATGACATGGGTGGGCATTTTGTTTGAGCGCCATGAATGTAGCGAAGTATTGAAGCCAATGTCATCTCCGTCTTAAGGAAATAGTAAGAAAGCCCCCTGGGGCAAGACCCGGGTTGGCGTAACCATCATAAACCACGGGATGCTGGCGACTACCGCGGCCAAGGTCAACATCGTGCATGATTGCCTTTTTTTTTCTCCCTCTCTCCTCTCTCGACGCCCAGAGTTTCGGAGCGGCATCACAATTCAGCTCGCGAACAAAAAAGAGTCGCTCATCGTAACACACCTAACATAACGTATCATAAGAAGTACTCGTAGGAGTCCAGGTTAGTCGGCATAATCCAAGGTGTACCGCTTTGTTTGCCATCTCACCTCTTTTGTGTCTCTCTCCCAGTACATTATTGTTGTAATTGTCCTCCTCTCTCGTTATCTCGAAATTGTGTTTCCCCTTCGTCCTCCCCTCCCCTCCCCTCCCTTATCCTTCCTTCGTTCTTTATATTCCGGAAGATTCTCTTCTTTCCCTATTCTGGCTTTCCCCACTACGTCTTTATTTGAAACACGATCAACAACGGGAAAGGAAAAAAAAGACCAAAAACAGAGGCCCTCATCCGGGCCATCGACTTATAGAACCCTTGGGTTCGCTGAGGAACATTCGCTCTCTCTTGTCGCTCACGCACGCTCCTTTCGTCGACTTATTCACCGATATAGACATAGTCATTTCGATCTCATCTCTGGATACGTTCACTGGTTTCGCCTCTCGGTCGTAGATCTCTTGCTCTCTGATTCATCTATCTCTGAATCAGGCATCAATCCCCTCCTTCTTCGTCTACGGACCTCAACCTATATAACCGGCTCGCACAATTCGTAGAAAACAAAAGAGAATATCGCGACTCGTTAACAAGTTGGCACGCACTCATTCAAGCCAACTCTAGTTCAATTCAAGACTCTCACTCACTCACTACCCGTCGCCTCGACTTGGCTGGGACAACGTCGAAGGACACATTCAGTCTCTCATTAAACAATTGATAACAAAAAGATATCAAGAAACAAATCTATCAAAATGCACACCCTCTCCAACCTCCTAACAACCCTCCTAACCCTCACCACCGCCCTCGCAACCCCCGTCCCTGCCCCTTCCTCCCCCTCCACCCCCTCCACGGACGACATCCGCGCCTTCATCAGCAACCCGCACGCCGAACACATCGTGCCAAACTCCTACATCGTAGTCTACAACAGCACCTTCAGCCACGACGCCATCGACGCCCACGAGACCTCGATACGGACGGCCCTGGCACGGCATACGCGTCTCGCCAACAACAACAACTCCAACAACAACGACAAACGCTTCTTCCCCTCGACGCCCCGAATCCGCACCTTCCGCATGGCCAACGGCTGGCGCGCCATGGCGCTCGAAAGCGACCACATCATGGTCGCCCAGATCAACGCGATGGACGTAGTCTCGTACATCGAGGCGAACCAGTACGTGCAGGCGTCAGCGCTCCTAGCACAAGCGAATGCGCCGCCGGGACTTGTGAGAATGAGTCATGCGAAGACGGGTGGGGGGAATTACGTCTTTGATGATACCGCTGGTACAGGTATTACGGCGTATGTGGTTGATACGGGGATTTTGACGACGCATGAGGAGTTTCAGGGGAGGGCGGAGATGGTGTTTAATGCGGTTAATGGGTCGGCTGTAAGTCTTTTTTCCTGTCTTCTGAGTTTTGGGTGTAAGAGGGCCCCTGATTTGAAGGAGAGAAGGGGGGATTCGTATAGGAGGGGAGAAATTGAGACTGACAGTACCAGAACACCGACGAAAACGGCCACGGCTCCCACGTCTCGGGCACCATCGGCGGCGCAACCTTCGGCATCGCCAAAAACGTCCGCCTCCTCGGCGTCAAAGTCCTCGACGCGAACGGCGGCGGGACCAACGCCGACGTACTGGAGGGTCTCAACTTCGTCGAATCCGACGTGCGACGCCGCAAACTCAGCGGCAAAGCCGTCATGAACATGTCGCTCGGCGGGGGTAAATCGCAGACGATCAACGAGGCGATCGAGGCGCTTGTTGCGGCGGGCGTCGTCCCCGTCGTGGCGGCCGGAAACGATGCGAAGGACGCGAGCACGAGCAGTCCGGCGAGCTCGCCGAATGCGATCACCGTGGGCGCGGTCGACCCGACGAATGATCAGCGCGCGGACTTTAGCAATTATGGCGGTGCGGTGGATATTTATGCGCCGGGCGTGAATATCTTGAGTGTTGGCATCAAGAATAATCATGATTTGCAGACGCTTAGTGGGACGTCGATGGGTGAGTCCCGATCCCCCTTTTTTTGTATGACCCCTTTTGGTGTCTGTTTGCTAATGCGCGTCACAGCTTCTCCCCACGTCGCGGGTCTTGCCGCGTATCTCATGAGTCTCGAAGGTCTGACTACCGCAGCTGCCGTATCGCGGCGCATCAAGCAGCTCGCGGCGGCGACGGGCGCGGGCGTTGTGAAGAACGTCCAGGGGACCACGGGCGCGATCGCCAACAACGGGAACTTGTAAATCCGTTGTCCGTTTTTGATCTGGGGATATGGTTTATATCAACCCAGTATAAATATCTTTATAGAAAAGCCTGCACGCGCAACCAGATGTATAGATAGTACTTTGACAAGCGGTGACTTTGAATTATTGGATCCGTATCCCCACGAGGGATGCACCTCTTCTTCTTTCTCCCTATAGCGGCGAGTTGCTGAGACAAACATTTGTCTCATTTCGTAGATAGGTAGAGCATTTCGTCCTGTCAGTGAGAACGCCGCGAGATCCGCATATGGCTCAGATATAAAATTTAAGATATAAAAGGGGAAGACCAGGCTCACGAGGGTCGCACTTTGTAAGAGAAGCAATATCAGGGGCGATCGGGAGAGCAAGATGTAAATCCTTTCGGAACCCATGCCAAGCCATACTTATTCAACAGGGTTGAATGGTTGATGTCTCGTTGAGAGGCAGTCATAACCTGTAGCATTTGTCAGTACATACCTCAATTCACAAAGATCACGATCAAATTCAGTTTGTCAACGTTTCGGAGTTCTGTGAAGATAATCAAACCCGAGACGGGTATCTTGTATTGAATTTGGACGCGAGGCCCTGATATCTAGGAGACAAGCTCTAAACTCGCACCGATCAGCCAGCTCATGTGGTTGATGATTCCTCAAGTCACCTGAATACCGAAGAGAGTTAAGTCGTATAATCGAGCACACTCGGGTCAGAATAGTCGCACGGAAGTTGTTCACGGAAGATTGGACGCATGGTCATGTTCGCGATCCTCGATGGCAAACCAGCCTTTTTTCAAGAGCGGGTTCTCCAAGGATACCATCGAGTGCCGACGAGTCGCTGTTTGGACTCGGTACTCCTCGCGATGGGGTTTGCTATCAGCACTTCTCGGCACAGTCGCAGTCATTGGAAGAGACTGAACTGTAATTTGACATCCATGCTTTTTTGCGGTGTTGTGTTTCTCATCTTTCCCACTGTTCATGTATGATGGCGCGGCGTTGCAAGCAGTAAACCCTCGGCGGAGGGTGAAACGACGAAGACAAGCCGAATGGATCGGAATTAGTTATTAATGCCACTGCTACCTTGTGCCAGGTCGTGACGATATCGAGGAATCGAACAAACTTGGCCTCCTGGTTTGTTGCCTCTTTAGAAAAAAAGTATAAGTACCTCATAAGAACCCATAATGTCGACACCCGTGCCGAATTTCCCTGGCCTGGTAAGTATGTAAACCTCGTTATCATGCATAAAGGGCATTAAAAACAGCCCGTTGGTATATATGTGTATATCACCAACACAGAATTAATTATAACTCCCCGTGGGATATTTTCGTCGTTATTTTTGCCGCTTCTTCGACACTCGATACGGCAGAGCTGCCCAGGATCGTATCCCAGCGAGCTCCCATGGCCCACGCAACGCCAAGCTGTTTCTATGGTGAGCGCCAGTCGTGAAAGGGAGAAGGAAGTTGAGCAAGGGAGCTCCAAGTACGTACCATAATAGCTGACACTACGACCAGGAAGAAAACAACGGCTAGCATCAACATCAACGATTCCCAGAATTCGTTCGGGTTTGACTCCTTGGTCTTTTCTGCATGTAATGCGTTTACGTGCTTTACGTTCTGTGAAGGGAATAGTGTCTCAATGAATTGTTCGATCTGTACCGTAAATGTCAGCATTTGCATCGGGGTGAAAAATTTGCTACGGGTAGCAAAACCAACCTTGCCAAGCGCCATGCTGATCTCCAGATAATGAGGATCTCTGGGATCGTTCTTACGAGCTATCCGCCTCGCGTACTTCCGGAACACGTCGCACACTAGGCGCAGGTTCTGTGTTGATTGCATCATCAGGTGGCAGGCATCACCCTTGGTGATTTTGAGATGGCTGTCGAAGATTCTCGGGTTCTGGAAGACGAGTTCCAGGGTGGCAATGGCCATGGTCTGAGGAATAGTAACAAAGTTGAAGACGCTCTGCTCCTTGATACCGGCCATGTAGTATAAGCACTCGTCGGCATGTTTTAAGGCGTTGAGAACCATTTCTGAACTGCAGTGAACCGCCTGCGTACGGTACTTGGGGTCGAAGAGATCCTCCCACTTGTCGACGTACTTGCTCCAGATGTCTTTCGGCCAGAAGCGACGGCTGTCGAGGAAGTCTTCATGCACATCACGAATAATGTTGACTTTTTGCAAGAACTGACCCATGCTTTCGGTGAGCTCCATGCGCTCGAGAAGAGCGGGGTTAGCGTAGCCGCCGCCAACGAAAATGCGCGTCAAACCCTCACCAACGAGACCAGCTACGTAGTGGCAGTATTTTTCGTATTCCGCGACAGTGACTACACCAGCCTGGAATTCAGCGTTGATAGCATAGTCGGCCATGCCATTGCCCATCTTGATGGTGATGTCCTCGATGATGTCGAAGTAGTTCTGCTTCAGCTTTTTCATCTCGGCAATGACGTCGTCAAAGTGAACGAGCAGCTCACGATCCTTCTCGTCGGGTCCGTTGCCGTTGAAGGTCCAACCGTCCTTCTTCAGGTTTTTGTAGAACTCGCGCAGCATAGGCTCTTTGATAGAAGCGGAGATGGTCATGTCATCTTCAATGGTGTCGAGACCACGCAGTACGAGGTAGAAGAGAGCAATGGGGACAAGCATGTCATGATTGAGTTCCTGAATGACGGCCGAAAAGGACCGACTCGTCATGTTCAAGAACTTAAAGCATGACTGCAGGGTCGGCGCCTCCTTGGAGGGATCACGCACGTGAACTGGCTCGTGCCATACTTTCCTGCGATGCGACTTGCGCTTTAGTACGAATTCGCTTGATATTCTTGCATGTCATTGTGGTCGGACGTTGGGAGAGCAAGAACAAAGACACGTGGATGCAGAGACTGAAGCTTACCACTGGATGATCGACCGCAGCTGGTTGGGGTGGAACATGTAGTAGAGAACCTCTTTGAGGGCACCCATTTTGTGAGATGTAGGAGGAAAAGAGAGGGGGAGAGGAAGGAGGAAGAAGGAGGATGCAAGATCTACGTTGAGTAGATTAGATCAAAGAAGTTGAAGGACTCGAAAAACACGCAGCAGCAAGGCGGCTCGCACAGACTGAGGGGGAGGTCAATGTCTTGCTTGACTAGAACTGCTGCTTATGCGGTGGAGGAGGATTTGTATGGAGAGAAGACGAATGTGATTGAGGTAGGTAGAGGATTTAGATGTAGGTATGAAGGAGAGAGAGTAGGATTGAGGTTGGATTTGTGTGTGTGTGAGTGGGAGGTAGTAGTAGTAGAGAGAGAGAAGGAGAGAAGATGGTTGGTAGGAGCTTGGCGAAAGGGTGAGACGGCAAGGTGGTACTTGTAAGGTGAGGTGGTATTATAAGTGTCTTCAGCTGGAAGAAGAAGAAGAGGTCTCTCAAGCCGCCCCTGTCTGAGTCAGGCTGTGCGAAAAGAGTACGTGTACACTTTGAGGCAAGGAAGACGATAATGATGGAGGAGATCCAGATAGGCGGAGAGAGGCACAGGTCGGCAGGTCGAAGTTCGGTAGTACAGAGGAGTCAGGACTAGGCCAGGGAATAAAATTTGAACTCGACTGGTTGCATCATTGTGATGATCATTTTGTTATCGCACAAAGTGAGACGTTGACAGAAAATACAAAGGTACCTGCGAAAGTACGGTTTAGTCCTGCAACCGGGCAGGAAATAAATAATATACGAATACGAAATAAGGTATACTGCCTAGTGCGGTTACTGCCAAGCGTTCTTGTGCTTTTGTGTTCTTTTTTGTGCTTTTTTGTGCTTTTGTTAGGTACCTTAGGCCCTGCGGCTTGAGCCACTATCAGCACCTGGAGTGGGGGAGATGGGCGGAGATCGCTGCGTAAATTGCCTACCACCGACCTGGTACCTTAGCGTGCCTGCTAGGTGTGTGTCACTTAAACTCACTACGGGCTCCCGCGGAATAAGTACCTGAGGGAGGAAGGTACGGGGCATCGACCACGGAGCTTGTCGCGCACAAGGTAACTGCTACCTACGATTGAATTATACGGAATACACAAAGTACGTGTACGTCCAAACATACATACATTATAAAAGAAATGAAGACGACTGATGCCACGTCAGTGAATGAATGCACAAAGTACTCGCATTTGTTCAAGAGTTTCAAGATTCAAACAAAAGGATTTCAAATCATAGGTCTGGCTTGCGATGTGTGAATCTGTCAGTGTATGTAGGTACGGAATGAATGCGTTGGGAACTCCTGATGGGAAGGTACATTCCGTGTCCTTACGCTACGGTATCACCTGCTCACCCTAAGCCTTAAAGTACTCGCTGTCTAACCCGAACGGGACTACGGAAATGCGAATTCTAGTGCAGGCCAAGAGATTTCATGCCTCGTTACGTACACATTTATCCGTCTATCCCCTACCGCTTGCCCGGATTACGGATTGCAGACCATTCTCACGGAACCTCTCGCTTGACTGTCAGGTTACAGGTATGTACGAGTACCGGCACCTGCGCTCGGGAAGGTACCTACAGGGAACAATACCTTGTCTACGAGTAATATGTACTGCACGCAGGGCTCGCCTGGATCGAAAAGAAACCAGACCTCAACATGGGTACTCCGTAGATTAAATTGCTGCAGTATAAAATGTCGGAGATTGAGAGTGAGATATACATAGAATACCTACCCAGTCGCGACGGGGGTTTTTGGACCTTTAATCCTGACAGTCTCGTGGCAGGCCATTCAAGCCTCGGGTGTTGGCGAGTTTCGGAACAGCTAAAGAACTAAAGTCAGGCCGGGGTGCTTGCAGGCACTTTGCTACCCTTAGTTGTACGGGTTATTATACTAACCCGTGATATAACGATGCCGAGTCGCGAGAGACACCTTATCCGGTATTCCGTTAGGAACCTTCTCTTGAGTCGCAATGATGGATCTCTGTCGCTTTCGCTTTCGCGTCTTCCTTTCCAATCAACCTCCATTCTTTTGGAATCAGCTCACCGACTGCACAAGGCACATATCATATGAGTAGACAATATGTGTGTTCCGTATGTAAGTAAGTTTCTAAGACATTCTAGTCAGTCGATCTCGAATGTCTAGAACTACCGACCGTCAATGGGAGTGCGGAATATCGGACGACAGAAGAGGGCGAAAGTATCAGGCGATGCACGATGCAAGTGATGCCAACTCCATCGCAACCGCGACGAGCTAGTCCCTTCTCGGCCTGCATGCGGAATACCTACAGTCACGATACCTACTCAGATAGGTGAGGCGTTGCGGTAGCCATGCAGATCGCGTTGGGTCTTCATCACAGTAGTGCCTAATAATGCTCGGTACTACCTGGTCACTACGCTGCCGGCGCAGTCTATCAATGTCAGACTCACTTCTTCCTGTCGAGAATCTGTCCGGCAGGCGGTTTCAAGTCCAAAGGACGATAGTTCGGCACTTTTGAAAGAACTAATCGACACTACCGAACGGTATTTGATCTGGAGACTGGCAGTTGATGGATCATCGTGGACTGAGGGCACGTTTCGACCCAGGTACCGGAAAAAGCCGCTGGAAGCTTCTTCGTCAACTATTACCCCAGGTATCCTGTCGTTACCCCTCACAGCTACCAGGTTCTGATGCGGAAGAATGGATACGATACCCATAAAGATGATGTTGATCTTCTGGTCATATATGTGGGGGACCCGGCAGCATTGCGTATCGGTACCAGTAACCACACGCCGACGAGGCGTCTAAGGTCCCAGGCCAAATCCCGGACCCGTCGCTCGAATCTTCTGATTCTTAACACCTGCCTTATTTATACAGAGTCAGGCGACACCGAGATGACTACCTGATAACAGTACTCGTTACTTGTCTTAACACGATTCAGGTCTTGCTCCCCTCGTTGTATCCGTTGCGAGGTCGACGAAGCCTTCGATCCTGCCAACTGGATAAGTTCCAGCAACTCGAAGTCGTTATTGCTGAATTAAACGACCCAACATAACAGTCAAGATGTCTGGGAGCTTGAAACCAACAGAAGAGCGGGCTGACTTATAAGAGCCATACCGGTTAAGTTGATATAGGTATCAGGACTATTTCTTACTACGAAATACTACAAGACTTGACAAGATAGATTAGGAGCCAGACGATACAACCATCTCTGCCCATCTGAGATAATTGATACCTACTTGCACAGCCGATTGTTCTTGACCATTCAGTCACAACTCGCTTGATGGGCCGCGAGTCTTGTCCAGTCCATTGACCTCGGTTCGGGCTATGACCATCCCGAAAACGAGTTTCAAGCTCTTACAGAAAATACGTGACGCACGACAAGTCTCAGACAGTCTTGTCTAAGACCGTGTCAGACGTCCTGAGACACGTTCGGAGACGCCACTGGGTTCGACAGTGCTAGTCACGCGACAAACGGGAAGGCTACCGAAACTACGATGTCGCGGAGAGAATATTCCATCCATCTTATTTTCATACCCGGTACTCGTTAGCCTACAACTCTACCCAAGGTTATGGGTATCGAAGCAAGGGCCTTTCACAGCTGGCTATCCTCTCTTCGGTCTTCCGTTCACGTACCCTGGGTAATTCATGGGAAACCCGGACCAATGAGTTGACCCAGGAAACAGGAACGGATTACTGGAGCAAGGAATATCATGGCTAGGTACTCGTAGCCATTCTTTCTTCACCCAGGTCTACGCAATAGCTTCAACTTACATCGGTACCGTAGTTCAAGGATCACGATCACTTTCCATTAGTGTGTTAGTTCTAGGCATTACCGATCTGATGAGTGAGGACCAAAAGAGGTTTCGGAATTATCGATCCCGCTTACCGAATTAAATCTCCCTTTATCAGATCGTATGTATTATCTCTTACAGGCACATTGATATATGTAGATCCATCGCGGCAGAGCTGGAGACTGAAGACGGAACCGTTAAAATGGAAGATTACATAACTAACCACATGCGTTATGTACTTCGTAGGAGCCGCGGTTCATTTGGTGTTCGCCCTTGCCTTCTGGACAAACTAATCCGCGAACCCAGCACTTAATAAAAGACGTGTTATAAACGGCAGTACGGAATATAAACGGCAGTAGGTATAACCCGAGAAAGATTAAGGAGAATCTATGTAGACGTAGCCCGTCTAGAAGATGGGAAATCGTAAGACGATGGAGATTGCGTGTGCAGCTCAGGTTGGCCATTGCTTCGAGATCGTCGAGAGACAGGCCTTGTTCGTGCCCCTCTGCCTATTCCGTACTGCGTAATACTCCGTACAACTCACTGCGCACCGTTGTACAGTACTGACGTTGTACGTTAATTAACGGTACAACGTCGACAAACGGTTGCACCAACGACACGGCCAATCACCGCCAACGACAGCCGTTGCCTTTCCCTCTTGGCAGGTACGGTCGGTGCACAAGGAAGGCATTGTCATACCTGCCTACTCCGTACTACCACCTGCTTTACTGACCGACTGAGCGTGGTATGTGTGCAACGGGGATATGTAGATAGATATAACTACCGGCATAGCTAAGGGATTACATACGGATTACCTACGGATTTACCCCTACAGAAGACAACATATCTGTCCGCTTTGCGATCTGACCAGAACTGCACTTGAACCTCATCATTTCCCTTCCCTTCCCCAAGCTCTCATATCGTATTGTTTGCAGTCCTTTTATGTAAGGCATAAGCCCGTCCTGTCATTTACTAATAAAACCGCCCGTTGATTGACTCGAGTTCCCTCTCACTTACCTACCCCGCCACAACCGCCTAGAACTCCTAGACTCCCTGACTCCCTACGCATTACCCTACACTACCCTGTCCTGCTTGCACAAGCTGTCCACTCATCGCCCCTGAAGCATAGCCGAGTCCGGAATACCAACCAGCAGTCTAGTCCCCGTCCCTACCTCACCTTACCTCACCTTGCCTTCACCTTACAAGTACTTTGCCAGACAGAAGTGTACTTTTACTCGTACTTCCCTTCCTTCACTATGACTGCCAATCGTTTCCTCATCTGGGGAGGCAAGGGCTGGGTGGCTGGCCACCTTGAAGCCATCCTGAAGAGTCAGGGTAAGGAGGTGTACACGACCACCGTGCGCATGGAGGACCGCGAAGCTGTCAAGGCTGAGCTGGACAAGATCAAGCCCACCCATGTGCTCAACTGCGCAGGATGCACCGGCCGTCCCAATGTCGACTGGTGCGAGGACCACAAGGAGGACACCATGCGGTCCAATGTCATCGGCACCCTCAATCTCACTGACTGCTGTTTCCTGGCCGGCATCCACTGCACTGTCTTCGCCACCGGCTGCATCTACCACTACGACGAGACCCACCCCATCGGTGGTCCGGGATACAAGGAGACGGATCCGGCCAATTTCAGCGGCAGCTTCTACTCCGAGACCAAGGGCCACGTCGAGGAAGTAAGCTGACTCTTACTCGTCTACCTACACCTAGGCAATATTGGATACCTCCAAATACTACGTGAGACTGACAACTTCCTGGCAGATCTTGAAGCACTACCCTAACTGTCTGATCTTGCGCCTGCGCATGCCCGTCTCAGACGACCTGCACCCGCGTAACTTTGTTACCAAGATCAGCAAGTATGAGCGTGTTGTTGATATTCCCAACAGCAACACCATCCTTGCGGATCTGCTGCCCGCATCCATCCTGATGGCCGAGCACCAGGATAAGGGTGTTTACAACTTTACCAATCCAGGCGCCATCAGCCATAACGAGGTGCTAACTATGTTCCGGGACATCGTGCGCCCCGGTTTTACGTGGAAGAACTTTACGGTCGAGGAACAGTCCAAGGTGATCAAGGCCGGTCGCAGTAACTGCTTGCTGGATACGACGAAGCTGATCAGCAAGCTCGACGAGTACGGATACTCGGTCCCCGAGATCCACGAGGCTTACAGGAAGTGTTTCGAGAGAATGAAGGCGGCAGGGGTTAATTAAATAGGGGCACGAAGCGATTCAATATGTACGACTATAGCAACCATCGGTCGGTGGGCATACACGCAGCTCATACCAATGGAGAGAGGGAAAGTGGTTTAGTGAGTCAGCACTAAAAAGTGCATCATAGCTATCATCCCATGAGAAAAGAGAGAAATAGGCACTATGAAGGGCGAAAGAGAAACTACTGGCTTGACAGTTGATGAGGATCAGGCTGGGATTCGAAGCTAGAAAGACCGACTATTTGCTTCCATCAAAGTGGCTAAAAAAAGAGGATCGGGGGGACGGGGGAACAGATCTTCTATAGGCAGTTGACGACAATCCCAAGATACCATATATCTTTAATAATCGAGTTCATCAAGTGATTTGCGATCCCATGAGAATCTATAAAGTCTTCTAAAGAATAGTAGTTTCTCTTGATCGCAAGTGCGTATATCTATCTGTCTAGTCGTCTCCAACCCGATGCGACTATCTCAACTGACAGCTGGAGCAAGTCGGAGGGGCAGCTTCTATAGCACCCTGCCAATCCCGTACTACCAACTGAATATGCCTATTGAAGTTCTTTTGTATACCTACAGAAAAGATATAGGAGTTCGTCAACACGTTCATAGGTCAAGTAACAACAGCCGGTGCTACCAACCCATCTGCTGTGGCCATCAAGCCATCCATAATATGTCGTGAACACGTCCGGTTCGATTGACATGTGAAAGGTGGTGTAAGTACCTACAGCAAGCCATCCGGTTAGGTAGGGGTACTTCTGACCAGGGTCACTTCCATGACTAAACAAACCGTCTGGCTGCGATCTCGCCCCTGATGCTGCATTGTCGACCAATCACCACGCCCAAAGGAAGACTTTTCTAGACCCACTCTCAGAGAATCCTCCGAAGCCCATGATGCAGCAGGACTTCGCTCTGGTGAAATGTGAGGAATTTCATAGGGCCAAGCACGAATATTACGTAAGAATACTCGATACGTGCACGAGGGTCGCTCCGCATAATCGTTGCCTATCGCCGGTGGCCCAAGGTTTTGGATAGGATGATGTTGTCTTCTAGATTTTAATGGGATCTAGCACTGTTCAGGTAGTAAAGCTTTAGGAATCTAGCTGGATCGGGCTTCTGAAACATAAATACAGGGACAGATACTGACGGTGGTTTCAACTGACTTGGCCGGTTTCTTGATCAGTTCGTCGTCGGCGATAGTCTGTCAACACGCCTACGAAGTCGTACCTATTCAACACTCTACTCTTCTATCCAGTTGATACGATGAAAATATTTTCTATAGACAGTTTAGATTACGGAAAACAAGCGAAAGTGCCTGAATGCCAGTATCCGTCGTTAAGATTATATCCCCATCGAGTTAGGCCCCTATATTCGTCTGGTCGACTCCTTCCCATCCGAAAACCTGGGGCAGCCTGCCTGCCTTATCGCACGACCCAAAAGTCGTCATAACTAACGATCGGTAATCCGTACCTCTAGGCAGTCTGAACGCCTGTAGGGACTTGCACACCACTGCAAGAGCCCCAGAGTCCAAGACCGGACGGGCTAGCACAGGCAAGCCGTCCTCCTAAAGTCACAACAACCAAAACCAAAACGAACCAGCCAACCGACCTTTTCTTCTTCAACACGTTTTTCCCCGTCAACCCATTTTCCTACTACTACTTTTTCCATCTGAGCCTTAGATACCCTTTTGTTTCTCAGTTCTCAGGTAATCACGGCATGCTCGATTGAGGTTTCAACAGCTGCCCTTTTTATCGTTAGTTTTTTTACGCCAACGGAATAGACGGGACTCAGAGGCCGATATCACCGCAGAAGTGCTCACGAACCCAGAGAATTCAAGTACGTGCATATACCACTGTCATCACCATCATCCTATTTGTAGACTGCGCGACTTATATCAGGAAGACATCCATACTGATTCCGTCCCCAGCATGGTTGTCGACACGGCATACTACGATGCGCTAGGCGTCCAGCCGACAGCCACGGAGCTCGAGATCAAAAAAGCGTACCGCAAGCTCGCCATTGTGCATCATCCAGGTGGGCATCGCATCCCCTTCTTCCGGGCTTGTCGTTGACGACAACGACGGCGAACTCCCTGGCTGACTCTTACGACCCCCCACAGACAAGAACCCCGATGACCCGACGGCGCACGAGAAGTTCCAGACTATCGGTGAGGCGTACCAGGTGTTATCGGACAAGGATTTGCGCGCAGCCTACGACAAGTATGGAAAGGAGAGAGCCAAGCCGGGCGAGGGATTCGTCGATCC
The DNA here is from genome assembly GCA_028637755.1 of Xylariaceae sp. X170. Taxonomy (NCBI): domain Eukaryota; kingdom Fungi; phylum Ascomycota; class Sordariomycetes; order Xylariales; family Xylariaceae; species Xylariaceae sp. X170. The sequence goes on along the minus strand of JAJFDJ010000031.1, from coordinate 78,218 downwards.
CGCCGAGTTCTTCAGCAGTATCTTCGGTGGCGAGGCCTTCGTCGACTGGATCGGAGAGATTAGCCTCATGAAGGATCTCAACACAGCGATGGAGATTACCGAAGAGCAGGATGAGTCCGAGTACGCCGCCCCCGACGACGCACAAGACGCCTCCGCTTCCAAACGCCCCGGTCCTTCAGTCACCGTCGAGGACGATTCAGATAAGGCCAACGCCAGCACGTCAGGAGCCGAGACTGGCGAGTCCGCCTCCAAGCAAGAGGATGGATCCGCTCCTCCCCGTCAGCCATCCCCTACCTCCAGCGGCTCTGGAGCTCACACTCCTTCCCGTTACGCCATACCCATCCGCCCCGCCCTGATGGATCGCCCATCCGACGAGACGACGGAAATCACGCAAACGGAAGAGGAGAAGGAGCTGCGAAAGAAGGAGAAGAAGAAGTCCGGTCTGACCAAGGAACAGAGAGAAAAGCTCGCCGCCTACGAGGCCGAGCGCTCGCGAGTTCGTCAAGAGCGTATCGACACGCTCGCCCGAAAGCTCACCGACCGGATATCCCTATGGACAGAGACTGACAAGGGTCCCGACGTCACGACAGCCTTCCAAAAGAAGACGGCTCTCGAGGTCGAGAACCTCAAGATGGAGAGTTTCGGTCTCGACATCCTGCACGCTATAGGAGCCGTGTACTTTTCCAAGGCAACAAACCTGCTTAAGTCTCAAAAGTTCCTTGGTATCAGCGGCTTCTTCAGCCGCGTGAAGGACAAGGGAACCTTCTTCAAGGAGACGTGGAACACCATTTCCTCGGCCATCGACGCGCAGCGCACGATGGAGGAGATGCACCGCATGGAGGAGGCCGGTGGCGAGGACTGGACGGACGAGAAGAAGCAGGAGTATGAGCGCAAGCTCACGGGTCAGGTTCTGAACGCCGCCTGGCGCGGCAGCAAGTTCGAGATCCAGAGCGTCTTGCGCGATGTCTGCGATGTTGTGCTGTACGACAAGAAGGTGCCGCTTAACAAGCGCCTGGAGCGCGCTCAGGCGCTTATTATTCTCTCGGAGATTTTAACCAAGGTACGACTATTCTCCTTATTAACCTCACCCCTTTTTATGTTATTGCTTGTCTACCTAGTGTACAGATGAACTAACATTCATGTTCTACAGGCTCAGAGATCACCCGAGGAAGAAGGCGATTACATGGCATTCGAGCAGCTCGTTGCCGAGGCCGCCATGAAGAAAGATAATAAGAAGAAAGGCAAGGACAAGGAGGTGAAGAAGGGCCATGAGACCTCGTCTGAGTACTAATCAAGTCAAAAACTGGTCTGTCGTATTTCGCTACCATTGATGGAAGTTCGCTACTATCAATGAAGATTCCGGTGGCGCTTGTCATGGTTGACAGGAATTGAGCAAGGCGAATACAAGATTTTCTTCTCTCTCTACACTACCTGTTTTACGTACTTTGATAAACTATGAGTGTGTTTGATTATGAGAGTACAGAAAGAAGAAAGGACCCCGTTTCCATGGCTTTGCTTCCTCTATTTATCAGTGTGTATGAAAGAGATGTTTGATAGACGGTTGTGATTTGCTGGTATGAATATCGGGGATTGAGTTAAGGGTTCCTAAGTTCAATACTACACATGGGAGAAACAGATGAAGAAAAGTGTGGTGCTCCTGGCAAATTTGGACGCGGTTGAAGTTGATAGAGTTGTGGGAGTGAATAGGAGTCATGGTTTCATCTGCTCTAATAGATGAGTTGTTTCTGATGCTTACTACGTAGTTGTGTCAGTGAGTCAATGTGGTGACTGGGATGGGACGAGGTGAGTCAATATGCAGGTAGCCATGAAGATGGAATAAGATGGGATGGGATGAGGTTCGTTGACGTGGTGAAGGAGATGGGATGATATGATGAGCGGGGCATTGCATGGCGGGGTACGGATTGAACCCCTGATCAACATATCCTTTTTATCATCTTTGATATCGTATGGTGTTTCATCCCGATTATCGTTCGCTTGCTCACCACCAAGTTCTCGTCTCATTCTACTTTAATCTCCACCTCATCCATCCTTTACGAGTAGCTACTGAATACTCAGACACGAATACACCGAGATCTAGAACCGAGGTAACTACCTACATAGACATTGCTACAGCGGGGCAAACGGGACGGACGGCAGATATCGTACATATGTAGGCAGATACGGAATAGGTAGGGTCGGGTTGAAGGTAAGTAAGTACGATATGTAAGTAGGGTCGTATGCATATGGACATAGGTAGATGTGGGCCTCCGCGGCGACGTCATCGTCTTCGAGACCGGAGGTCCGGCCGTGGTTCCCGGTCCCCGTCTTACTGCTTCTGCTTCCGGTGGGGCTGTAGGGCGAATTCTCGGGATGAGCTCAGCCGGCATGATATGTAGGTAAATACGGTTTCGGTCCGGATTCTCATGAAGAAACCTTAGGAGGTTTGTAATATCACGTGAAGGAAAGAAGAAAGACGTCTAGTCACGCACATATGAAGATGAGATAGGATAGGATAGGTAGTTGGTCTATGTACATCCATACATACATACATACACATGTCTCCTGCGCAATTTCCCTGGAGGCTTGTTGGCGACGTTTCATGGCTATCTATCTATCTTTCTTTCTGCGCCCCTTTTTCCCCCTTTCATCCCGACATCTTTCAGGGGGTTGAGGTTAGGGGACGCAAGAATGGGGCTTGACCTCTTGGACAGGCTGGATGGTTGGGGTATCATCGTAACGGTGTCGGAAGAGAACATTAAAGAACCAAATCAAAATCAAAAGGACGGAGAGGGTTTTTGGTGAGCAAAAGTGTGGTGTAGAAAATGGAATAAGAAAAGTGATAAGGGGAGCCCGTCCAAGACGCCGATAGACCCAAGATAAATGCGTATGCGTGAGTGTTTATCCAGCATGCGATATGTCATCCGCGGATAAAAGTATGAGTAGTTGTGTGTGATGTGTGAGGTGATAACGCCGTCGCTGCCAATTCGTATGCCTCCCTCCCCTTAATTGCGCCAGTTGCCAAACCCCTTTCCCAATCGATAGATGAAAAAGAACACAAAAAATTCAGATTCTGGTTTTTGCAATGAGCGGCGATTTGGTGGGCGTTTTTATGTGTTGTTGCTCGTTTCTTTCTTTCGTCTTATAATCCGTCTTTGGGCATCTCTATACCGCTATCCCGGTCTTGAGGCTCCACATGCCATCTTAAAATCTCGGTAGGCGGTTCCAAAGAGTCGACGTCTAATTCATCATCATCGTCGTCTTCGTCGTCGTCGTCATCGAGCGAGGCCCCACCGAATTCCTCCTCGTCTAGAGGATCTAACACCCTTCCGCCAACATGTACGTCGCTAAACTGCACTTTGTAGTCGAGGGCTTTCCGTCCGTCTTTGATTAGTTGTTCTGTCCAGTCGAGGCATCTCTTAATGCTCTGATTAATCTTTTGCGAATCGAGAAGAATTTGCTGGTGTTTGGACAGATCGACAGTTAATCGGTGCTCGTCTTGCGGGCCGTGCTTGGCATCGCGGGCTTCTTGAACACTGGGGCTTAAGTCCGAATCAGTATCGGATGATGGCTCCTCTTCCAAGTCTTCCGTCATCGACCGGTCCTCGCCACTGAGTTCCATTCCTGACTCCCCGTCTGCTTCCGAGATGGTGCTAGGCGGTTTGTGAGGGGGCGCAGTAGTGGAAGCCAAATTCAAGGTGCCAGCACGTGAAAGACGTCGAAACCTGCGCAACTCGGCCGACTGTTTCTTGAGCTGACGCTCTAACGTCCGATTGATGGCCTCGAGGGATCCATTTCTGATTTCCAAGTCCTGGACTCTCCGTTCTCTGCGAGCATTGGTGATTAGATCGGTTACGGGATCTGTGGGAGATGCATTAGATTTATTGGGGCTATGAAGAACGGAGTGGTCGTCGCCAGAACCATCGAAATCGTGTTCTTCTAATTCATCGGCGGCTTGGATAATAGAAGCTAGGGTTAATGGAGGTGGTTGAGTGGGAGAGGTATTCGCAGGAGAGAAAAAACCAGTTTTAGGAGATGCCATGGGCCTCAAAACCTCGTGGGCGTGTTCCCGTTCATCCTTAACTAGGCTTCCGCCACGTGAATGAGTACCGGTTCGTGGTGTGGAGGTACCAGGCCGTCGTGCTACGGGAGCTGACGGACCCAGCTGAGGTGGAGGGGCCCGAATATGGGGGCCAGTAGAAGAAGTCGTATTATGATTTATCGAGCCAGTTTGAGAGCCGGTGCTATTCCTGTGCGTTGTAGGATGTCGAGTCTGCTTGTTGGGCAAAGCACCCCGTATAGAACCGACAGCCGAACTAACAGTAGAGCCCCTCACAGATCCCACGGTAGAGCCAGACCGCGACATCCTAGTCGACGGCAGATGGTTCACCTCAGGAGTGCCATTAGCATACATGAATTTGCTCTCCTGGTTATGGCTCAGACTCGGTGACATCGGCGGTAATAAAGGAGCGGGATTATGAGTTGAATGTGAAGTATTATCGTTGCCATTAGCATGGGAAAAAGCCGAATTTCTCAAGTTCTTTGCCGATGATTTCGCCTTGATCTCGCTGGCGTGGAAGAACTTGGAGTCCCGGGGATGCGAGCCATCTTGTCGTGCGGGTGCCAGCTTAGGGCTGACGGCAGTGAAGGTGACTATAGGCCTCCTCGAGGAATCTCCCTGGGTGAGTGGACTCGATGGATGGATGTCAAAGCGTTCCCGGTTGGGCGTTCCGATGGGGGTGCAGTTTGCGCTGTCGACGCGGCTCTGCCTCGAAGACGATCGAGGAGTGACATTACTGCTGAGATGAGGATTGTAGGAGGCAGCCGAGAGAACACTATGATCGTCATCGTAGCGACTCGAATTTGTGGTGGCACTCAAGACGGACCCGGGGCGAGCGTGTGACCGTCTTGTTGTCGTCGTTGGCGTCGTCGCGGTCGTGGACCTCGAACTAGATGAACTGCCGGTGACAGCAACAGCAGCGAGACTGGGTGCCTGGGGCTGCTGCGAGGATCGCGATGCGGCCGAGGCGATCTTGGGGGTTAGTGGCGGTCGATTCATGCTCCTCGCAGTGGTGGCTCCGTGCGAGGCCATGCGTTGGCGGCTGCTGGCGGTCGCTGTGGCGGTAACGGTAGCGGAGGGGTTGTCGTGGCCCATTCTACCGGTGTTTTCCTTCAAGACGGGCGCCAACATAAGAGCAACATCTTGGTCCTGCAGCTTCACCGAGGAACCAGTCGCATGGGAGGGCGTCAGAAGCGGATGCTGAGAGTGTGGTCTCGAGGAGCTGTCGCTGGTGCTGGGCCTCGAGGTGGTAATTACGCGGCGTGACGATGATGGCGATAGTATATTTTCAGGCTGTGTAAGTGAGAGCGACGGCGGCAAGACTGTGGAGGAGACCCTAGTGCTAGCAGTATGAGCAGTAGCAGGACGAGTGGCAGTGGTGCTATTGCGGGTCGCCGAGATTGTCGTAATATCACCCTTGGCGTCTGCTGCGTCTCTTCCTGTGCGTATGACTGTCTGTCCCCGCTTTTTGGCGGCCGACCATACGATATTCTCGCTGCCGGTGGTGCTATTGTTGCTGTTTATCGTCCTGGTCCTGTTCTTGGTGCCGTCGGTGCTGTTGTCGTTTCGGCCCAACACGTTTCGTGGTTTGGAGTTGGAGTTGTTGCTGCTTGAGTCCGGCCGTGAGTGCAGCTGCTGGCTCTGGCCAAGGCGCACCGAACCCATATTGCAGGTGCTTGCCCACCAAGACGGTAGACCTGTTTAAACCGTATGGAACCCGTATGGACCCGTAAAAAGGCGTTAGTCGAGCGACCCGACGGTACTTGCTAGAGCCGCTGCAGCTACACTGTGATTAAGTACCTCGCGGTCGCTACTAGTCGCCACCAATCAACGCTATCCCGGTCAACCTTCGAGGTCCCCTATCAAACACCTCCTTTGTTAAATACCCACATCCGGTATTCAGTAAACAATCCAATTTGTGTTAACGGGGCACCCCCTTTTTGGACTTGGACTTCCAGGGAATCGGATGATGCGCCTTAGTTCTTCTGTAGAGCAGGTAATAGTGCACAAGTGTAGGGCTTAGGCGACACGTGAAAGCGATCGGAAAGCAGATAGCCAGATAAAGCAACGAAAAGATATAGGTAGGTGAGATAGTGGCAGCTAGAGGTGAGAGATGTTTATTCTGGCCGTGAGGGTGTGTTGCAGCAACGATATCGTACGCTCGGGTGCGGGAGGATCGGTGGTCCTATTTGCTGCGTCGACCGAATGACAATTTACACTGCGCACTGACGACCTTCTCCCTCAATACCTTCGCGCACACCGCAATTTACTTCCCTTAACGGTACTCCTTTTCTGCGCTATAACCTCTTAAGAGCGCTGTTATTTGCGCAAGGTCCGGCCCGGTTCGGTCTGTCATATTCCTGTCGGCCGGGAGATTGGCTCGAGAGGCGTACCAAAATGTCACGCATTGACTTAGATGGCACTCGGCAGTGACAACAGTATCGATTCCGTGCTTTATATTCCGAACCCCGTACGCGCTTCTCTCTAACCCGCTTGAGTGTCAGTCCACTTACTCTCCGTGTCTTTAAATGTCTATCAAGTCGATTACATCAGTTCGCAGCTAACGCCGATGAGTGTGAGAATCACATGAGGCCTCAAGTGTACAGCGTGAGTACAGATACCCAGCAGATACCGCGCCATGCAAGTACCTGTACTTGCAAATCTGCCGGTGTTTGACCATGAATCCAGATGCGACCTAACTCCTGCGTGTATCTTCCCCCTTTTTGATGAGTATTTGCTTCTTCACGTATACCTGCTGCACTGCTTATTACGTACCGCCCATAAAGATCTGTGTGCATGCCCTTTTCATACCGAGCGAGCCGCAGACGCCGAAGAACGATGCAATTACCCAAGTCACATGCAGATGTCCTCAGAGGCAGGATCATCTACCAGATAGCCCACGGGGGTCATCCGGTGGCTGACGTTAATTCAGGCCGTGAACCGACGAACTTGGCAGTGAGCCGAGTGAGCTTCTAACGACTTTAGATCTGAGTTGATGATTTCATCTGCATCTCTGCCTAGGTACATCTACTTACATAGTATGATCTTGGGCATGATCTTACCATCGCACGTTGATACACTGAAACAGCGCTAGGATTTACCGTTCAACTGCCTGCCACTTTCACTAATTAGCGTACGAAACAGTTGTTAATTGTCTGTTTACTGAGTGCCGTGAACTAACGGGACAATGCCATAGATATATAAATCATCGGATAACACAAGGCATTGTAATCGTTCTTCAAGATAGACTTCGGATTCAATGAACATTCCCGTACAGTGCATAGTCCATCTGCAGGGTCCTGGCACGGCGTTCCCTTGGCTCCACCGCCCTAGCCCGGACCCAACTGAACCGACACGCTGGAAAGTTCAGACTCGGCATCGGCCAGGCATCGACAGGCCATGCTTGCAAGTTGAACCGCCATGCTTAAGCTTGTGCCCCCACCCTTCAGCGCACGCACACGCCTCAGCTGATTTGTCTCCGGATCGGTCCTTGCCTAAACCGTCCACTACGTAAGCGTCCAGCGCCTGCCGGGCCACTACTAATCTGTAAAGTAATCCGGCGGTACCTCTCTCTGCCCTCCTAATTCCGTGATTCTACACACAAATTTTGTACCTACCTGCAGCAACCCACCAACAACACCTGGAAAAGGTGTTCTGCATACATACCTTACCTGCCTATCGATCGTACGGCACGTCAACCCCGCTGTCGCAGGAATAGCTCGATAGCTCACGGGATGACTTGGATCGGCTGGTCGCTGATCTTGGCCTCGACCGTCCTAATCGCCCTCCGAAGACGCACGTTCCTCGAGATCTTCGCTGCCTTCTGGAGTCCACCGCCAGCACTAGGACCAACGTCACCTGCTCACGCCCCCTCACCACTCACTGACGTCGATCCCTCCGTCGACGGAGCTTTGGATCAAGCTTCGACTAGCGCCCTTCCCTCTCACGACGAGAATGCGCCAGTGAGACGAGCCAAGCCTGCGCCCGAGACCCTGACGGATCGCGATCCCACCCCCATTTCGTCATCGCAAGCTCCAGTTGAGATAGCTGTGAACGCGCCGAGCGAGCCGGCCGCACCGATAGTCGCGATCGCTGAACCCTCACCCTCACCACAGACGACGCCCAAAGCTCTCACACCACTCATCCAAGCGACCGAAGATCTCACCATCCCATCCTTCTCGCTATCCGTCCCGTCTTCAGCCACACCAGTAGAACCACCCGCTTCCGCAGCCGCCATCGCGCGCGCAGGAGCAGCCGCAGCAGTCATGGCGCCCCCCGCACTCTCAGACGCATCATCATCCTCCATGATGCCACCACCACCCCCTCGCATCCCCAAACTCAACAACCTCAACAACTCTTCCTCATCATCCTCCTCCTCCTCCCTCCTCTCCACACCCCCAACCCGTCCCTCCCCCCTCCCAAACCGCTCCCAACCCCAATACGACCGCCAACCAGGCTCCTCCACCCTCGCCCCACCCCCCACCCACAGCAGCATACCCGCCAAACCCTCCCGCAAAGTGATCCTCGAACCAGGGCACTCGCCCCTCGACTGGGCGCGTCTCGCGAACCACCCAACCGCCGACCTGCGCGGTCTCGGACCGGGAACACCATACCTGCGCGTCACACCGAGCATGCTGAAAAAGCAAACAGGCCGCAAGGGAAAGGATGCGTGGACGGCGCTGTCGGGACGCGTGTATAACATCACGCCGTACCTCCCGTTTCATCCGGGTGGTGAGCCGGAGTTGTTGAGGGCCGCGGGGAGGGACGGGACGAAGTTGTTTGGGGAGATCCATCCGTGGGTGAATTATGAGACGATGTTGAGTAGTTGTCTTGTTGGGTTGTTAGTTGGGGAGGAAGAGGGGCAGAGTGGTGATATGGATGCTATGGATTAGATTTTGGTCAACTGATTTATCGATCGGAATTATACAGGAGGAATGAATCTTAGAGTGAATAGACGGTCGGTTATCATGCGCTATAGACAGTACATATTAGACCGAAGAGAGATACCCTTTCGTGCGCTTTACTACCCCTTACTTTGGTCTCATCATTCATCTTGAGCAACATGGTGGTTTATTGACAAGCTATCTGCGTTCTGCTCTCTCTAATTCTGTTCGCATGAGATTCATCATCAACGTTTCACCGTTTTCCGAACCGGAACTGAAGCTCATCATCATCACTCTCCTCCCCTTCACTATCCACCACGATCGCCTTCGCACGTTTAGGGGGGTTATCCCTAACCGGAGGCGTTTGTGCCGGCCTCTTGCCCGTTCTCCGAGTCCCTTGCGTGTTATCAAAGTTCAGCACAGACTGTTGCGACCTTGACTGAGGCCGTGACGGAATCGTCGTCGATCTATTCACGCGCGAACTGAACGGTGTACTAAACTCCTCATCTTCGTCGTCGTCATCTTCGATTTCTACCGCAGCGTCCTCGTCCTCGCTAGTATCCCGCCGTCGCCCCTTAGATGTATGAGATGCCGCATTCGTTGACTCCCTGAAAGAGACAGACGCATGTGATTGTCCCAGAGTATGCGATTCCGATCTGTTGTCTTGTGTCTTAGACCGCGGGTCGGTGCTATCCTCCAACCAGTAGTCTTCACCGATGCCGAAAGCCTTGGATTTGACTTCTTCGAGTGGTACAATAATCTTCTCAGGAGGTCGCCCCTGAATCGCGCCCCGCTGCCGGAACCTTTTGAAGTTCTTGCGCCCGTTCCATGCCGGGTCCCATCTTCCGGCAGCTATATCCTGGTCGCGCGTTCGTGCCTGCGGTGCTTCTCGCAGTGGCATCGGCTCCTCGATATGCAGTCGTCTGATCTCGGCTAGATCCAAGTCTTCTAGGTCGGCTTCAAGGTTCTCTTGTTCCTCCTTTGCTCGGTTCTCGGCTTCCTCTTTATTCCGGCGCGCTACTTCGAGAATATCAATCTCCTTCTTAGGCTTTGGTAGTCGCTTAATAACGGTCGGTTTTTCTATTGGGGGAGTTGGGTCCCTGGGACGCGGCACTGGCTCTTCGCCTGCCGCAATACGTCGGCGTTTGACCTGCGCAGCTGTCGGGGCAAAATCGGCCATTATGTCTTCATTATTTGCCGGTGGCGAGGCCGGCCGTTTTCTCTGAGCTTGATGAGATGGGAGTGGCGCAGGGGTAGAATCCTCTTCTATGTCGTCTTCTGGCACGAAGAGTCCTTCTTGAGACGAGCCAATGTTGGTTGTGGTAAGTCCGTTGGTGCCTGTTGCTAAACTCGGCGCTTCATCCTGCTGGTCTTCATCATCACTAAGAGCAACTGCAAATCCACGGAACCTGCTCTTGACAGGTTCTCGCTTGATCTTCCGAGCGAATGACGCTTGTGGCTGTGATACCGGTTCCACTACAGAATCGACTTCCATCGATTGCTGTCCTGTGGGAGGTGGCGACTCGAACTCAAGAGACCGCCGCAGCGAACTTGCATCGTTATTCAAAATCGCATCTAGGAAGTCTTTTTGGTCGATGAGGCGGTGATCTAGGCGCAAGGATATAGATCTGAAAAATTCGGCAAACCATTCCACGTCCTCTGCTGAGTTAGGCATCCACTTCACGACGACAACGCCCTTACCCTCATTGCCGTCCTGAAATTCGCCCAGCCCCTTTTCGCCGGCCACTCCTTTCACATACCGGACAAAGTCATCGATTTGTGTTTCTCCCGCCACTACTTCATTAAGCAGAGCTTTGCCTTTTCCATTCGTGATGGGCCCAAGTAAACTCTCATACTGTCTCTTTTCATAGAATATGAAAGTGTAGCCCTCGAAGATATGCGCGCGTTCAGGGTTGGGGGCGAAGGTCTCTGGTAGTCTAGGAACGGGCTCTTCGCCTGGCGGAGGAAGAAACTCCATGGCGTCGGGCCAACTGGCGTCGAAGTCTTTTTCGAGTGGGCACATAGCGCTCTCGTCTTCGCCCTGTCCAAGTGAGGCGGCATTCACAATGGCATCTATGAAACCGTCATTAACGATGTACTTGCCATTGATCAGTGCCTGCAATCCCTTTGGCGTGTTGCGCTTCTTCGAGATAACATGAGTAGTAATCTGAATCCTGTACTCGGACAAGAGCTTGATATCGAGCTGTTCTAGACTAAGGCGCAGGCGGGCGAAGGGGTTTGCGCGAAGTTGGTTACTCGTAAAAGAGAAGCTCAACACAACTGGAAACCAGGTTATGCTAGAGAATATTAGAAACTCGATCAGTCAGATGGATGCCCGCATACACGGGCATTGTATATACCGACCGAAAAAGGGGCGGGAATGATCCCATCTGGAGGACATTCGAATCTTCAGAAAGAGTGCATGATTCATTGCGATATTTGTGGCCATTCACTTTGATGCCGCCTTTAGAGCCGAGATCTTGAATCGTAATCGTCGATCGCTTTTCTATGACTTCCTAGGCGGAAGGAATGGTTAGTCGTGAGACTGGCTACCCGGTAAGAACAGCTGGAGGGAGAACGCACTGCATCACCCTCCTCGACGGCATCGACAGTTATCGTCAGGTGTTTCCGTGAGACCTTCTCGGCGCCAGGACCACGGATGGCGAGTTGACCAGCTAGACTCCAGTCAGCAGGCGAAGAGTCGTCTGAAACGATGGGACGACGCACGTTCGGCGACAGTACGACCGAAAAGGTACCGCTTCCCTGGTCGGAGCCATAGTTTTTTATCTGCGGGACGGAAGAGATCACATGTGAGCTATCGAGACTCAGACCACGAGTTGAAAGACGTCCGATGGGGGAGCAGACTCACGGTCGAGGGCTTCGCCTTCGTTCTCTATAATCCACATGATGGGCTATGTACTTCAGTACGTTCCTATCATGAGCTATGATTCCCGAAGGTGCATCACCTGGTCCCGGATTTAGGATCTTACAACAATTTAGGCAGAAGATGAGTTGGACGCGTTGGGAGCGCGTTTCTAATGCCTGAATTGCTTCCAGAAGGGTGCCTGGGAGTTATTACGTACGTAGTAATTACGTAATGGCAGGACGGGATCGGTCTCTCTTGTAAATGCAATATCCGGATATAGCTATTTATGTACGATCGCCGTATGAACTGCTATATCCGATTAAACGCAGAAATTTGACCTGAACGTTTATTGTAGGTACCTGCAAACTCCACAAATCTTGGGAGATACTACCCAAATATCAGAGTCCATACAAATAACTATATTGTACTGAAGATATCTATCGTTCCAATTTGTCTCAGTAGGTCGCTGGCAGATAGGATTGAAGGCTTCCTCATCGGGCACGTGATTCAAATGCTGGTAAGAGGCTCGCGCTAGTCCGAATCAGGTACTATACCTCATAATTACTAAGGGCGTGTACTTAGTGATCCGCGGGCAAAGCTCCCAGCTTGATACGCTTACGTCACAGCCCGAGAGGACTTACGGAATACAACTGCCGACTACAAGTACGACCCCATTTCACCCGATATCTCCTGAACATATACGGACCACAGCTTCGTACTTCAGGAGAGCTTCCAATTGGCATGGCTCTTGACTTTCCTAAACTCCTAGGAAACCATGGGCCAACACCCATCGCACGAGGCGGTACATGCCTCCAAAGCCGAGCTCATAGCACATCTAGTACGCTGCGTCACCAGCGCCCATGCCCATGATCCATCCCTCTTCCTCCGTTGAACTCACGATGCAGCGACTACTAACACATGGCCCATTATCCAGGCTGACAGGTTCGCACGTAGATGCTACGAGCCTCTGGAGTTGTATTCGTTCAAAGACAACTTCAAGTCTCTCGCTGACTGTCAGGATGATATGCGATATCTTAAAGAGGATACCATTGCTCGCTTCCTCGAGCTGCCCGACATCATTGCTGTGTCGCCGGTTATCTTTCACATGATCTCGTTTATCGGGGCCTTTCCTTTTCTCAACGAAGCTCCCGTCATTCTAGGCTTCGACCAGATGATCATGGTCGTGGTAATCATGACCGAGCGATACACTAAAGTCCTGGCCAAGGGTGCCAAAAACCGGAGAAAGCTCTTGTTCAAGAGTCTGGCCGTGTACGATCGTAAACTGTGCGAAATTGGGAACCAGAAAGTCGCACCAGAAGCTCATTCAAGCCAGGGCGATAGCGACGTCAGAAGCCATGCGCCCGGTTTCGCAATCGATGAAGCCGGCGATGATCACGAAGATGATGCTAATAATGATGATGACGACGACGACGAACTTGTCATGGCAGCATTGGAATCATTAAGCCTCGATGAAGCTTTCATAACAGGCGATTCCCACGCCGCAACTACACATGGTGCTATGATACCGGCTGATAACCTGCGAAGACTGATCATGTTACTACTGCTTACCTCTCCATTGGGTCCTCAGGAGAGCTTATCGACATATGCAGACAGAGTCACAGGAGAAGCTCTCAACAGTCTCCGTGCCACTGCCGAAAACGTACTATCATCTTTCATCGACGTGGAGAAGTCTCCCGGTATCACCTATGCTCAGTTTAGTAACGTGTTACCGACAAATCTTCCCTATCTGTTCAACGGTCTTAACCCGCTGTTTGAGCACTTCCTATTCTCCAAGAGCTTGGATCTCTCGAAGCGTAAGGATAGCATAGTGACGCCTGTGCCAGCGAGAGTGGCCCTGCCGCCTCTTCTCCAAGACAAGGGCCAGATTCTGAATCTCGACATACTTTCTCAGTTGTCTTTCTTCATAAGTGGAAACGACCTCTTCCGCCGATTACGGCTCCTATACTCGGGCGCTGATGCTGGCTACTCGATGGGAAGCTTCGAGACTAAAGTATTCAACTGGCACGCTCCGACTATCCTCCTCGTGTCGGGAACGCGTCTGGAAGACTCGGAATCAAGAAGCGGCTCACAAGGCGTATTCTATGATTCATTACCCCCTAAACGATTTCCAGACGGAAGCGCCCCAGATCGCGAGCGGTTGGTCTTCGGGGCTTTAATCAAACAGCCGTGGAAATTATCGAGCAAGGAGTGTTTCGGATCCGATGACATGGTCTTGTTCCAGTTGTCTCCGATTCATGATGTCTTCCCTGCTTCGACCTTGAATAAAGACTACGCGTCGTTTACAAAGCCCCCATCAGCTTATCCTGGCATCAGCTTCGGCTCGCCGCCACCACCCACTACCTCTTCTTCACGACATGCTCCGATAAGGCCTATTGGGCCTGTTGTAAGTCATATCTGACATGCCTTCTGCTTCTCCTGTTCTAACCATTGTTACTTACACTCTTTTGTAGTCACTTGTTATCGACTCGAGTTTCGAGTTCGGAGTTTTTAACCATAGCTACACATCACGTGGCGGCGCATTTTCAACCAGTGTGTCGCGCAAGTTCGATTTCCAAGACCGCTTCTCCATCGACGACATTGAAGTCTGGGGCTGCGGTGGTGACGAAGAGGCTCGAATCCAGCGAGAACGCTGGGAATGGGAAGCACGTGAGGCCGAGGCTAGACGACGTGTCAACTTGGGAACCGGTGATATTGCTGCCGATCGAGCACTGCTTGAAATGGCGGGACTGATAGGGGGAAATCGGAGCGGAGGTTCAATGGGTTGAAGCCTTTTCTTACTGATTGCATGTAATGGTAGGCGTTTAGGGTCAGATAAAATGAATTCAACGATTGAATTGGTCATTATGAGTGACTCGACTGAACAACAATGCCATTGGCTCCTCAATGAAGTCAAAGTCCTGCATCGATGGATGCATACATGATACCCGGCATCTAACCATGCAAATTCATGGTCGTTTCGACCTGTATAAACCCGTGACGTAGACAGAACTCCATGAAAAATGTATATCAATTGAAGAAAATCCATCAACTTTTTCTCCTAGCAAAGTAGAGATTCGTGTTTGTTTGCCGGATATATATTCCCAGCTCTTTTGCCCCTTTTCCCGCAACCCGCCCGAAACCCGAAGTAACTTTCAAAAAGCAAAACGCCAAAGTATGATTTATTTCTTTCCTGCCTCTTTATCTGTCTTACTCGTCTCGTTGGCGGCAGCAGCGGGAGCGGCAGGACCCTCCTTCTTCGATCCGAACCACGACAACGCACCCATCACACCCGCATCACCATTCTTCCCCGTCTCACTCGTCGTCTCCGCACTCGCGGCCTCCCTCTCCCTGTCCTCGGCTCTCTTCGCCTCAAGCCTCTCCCTCTTCCTCTTCATCGCCGCCTGCAACTTCTTATCCTCCTCGTCACGGACCTCCAGCTCACGCAGCCACTTCTGGTTGCGCTCTTCGGCCCGCTGCTGCGCCTCCAGCTTAATCAGCTCCTTGCGCTTCTCTCGGTCCGCTCCGTAGTACGCGCCACCCGCCACCATCGCCACGACCGTGAAGGCCTGTGCGCCGATACGCGCCCGGAACATGCGCTGCACGCCTGCGTGGTCGCCGCGGCGCATCGCGCGCCAGGCGTTGTAGAGGGCGAGACAGGTCAGGCCGGTACCTGATGCGCGCACCATCAGTTAGCGCTTTGTCTTCGTAATTTTCGTCGTCGCGGTCGTTCTATTTCGTCTGAGAAGGGAGAGGGTATGCTGTACCTAGAGGGATGAGAGGTTCCTCTCGGAGTTTACGGGCGACTTTCTGGAAACCAGTTTCCTGGTGTTCTCTGTGTGCGGGTTAAGCAAAGCAAGCGTTAGATGTTTGTTTGTACAAATGGCACGATGATAATGATGGCACGTACTTATCGTCGTCAAACGACGAGGGCATCGTTCGGTTCGACATCTTGGATTACTGGCGTTGTGATGTTCGATTGGTAGACAGAAGAGGCAATGTAAAAGTGCAGGCAAAAGATTAGAGATCGGGTGATAATGTCATTAACAAAGTGCCTGCATGGCTTTCAAATCTATGACCTCGGACCATCCAGGATATTTTGGCGGCGGTTGCATCCTACCTAATTCGTATGTAAATAATGCGTAATCCGGTCCCCACCTGCCGCCGTTGCACCCGCTGAAATCAACACCTGGAGTCTCGATTAAACAACTGAATGCCGAGTTTGGTGTCAGCTATCTGCCCATCTAGGTTAGATCCAGTGATTGATCAAGACTCCGGGACTTGCACAGGAAGGGCAGTGTGGCCACTGCACCGAAATGGTAAGTGATATTCTCGTACTAACCCAATGAAGTATGTGACGTACACGGCTGATTATTTATCAAGGGAGCATTATGCATCTAAAGCACATGGTTGATTCGTGGAAGACGGGCATGATATCAATGTTGGGGAGTTCAGTCTTTTCTTTTGGCAAGTCATGACAATCTCGCTAGTACCTCCATACGTACGCCTCTTTTGACAGATGACCCAATAAATTGATCTTGGATATGCTAGAGATCTTGCCCAGACCTGCCAGGAGAAATCTGTTTGCTTACCGATTACACATGGTCATGATATCGTAGTATGACCCGAACCCGACATCGGCAAACCAGCGAATGACGGCCCCACCATAAAATATACTACCAGCATGGTGGTGAGAGACCGTTCAATGTCCACCTGTTCATTCCTCATCGCTGTTCTTTGGGACCTAGGTAGCAGAGAGTTATTCCTCGTGTAACGCCATTCATGGGTGAATTGGTCGCCATGGAGAACGACACAACTCAGAAAGAGACACCAAACGGTGTCAATGGCCACATGTCGCGCACACCGTCTCTCTCCGGCCTCTCACTCACCGAGTATAGTGCGAATCCGACCACGTCGTCCAAGAAGGCGCCGAATCGCATAAGAGATATCGTTCCAGAGGAGTTCATATTGCCCAGTGGGCACCCTGATGTTGGTCTCTCTTTCTCATATGAGATATCACGGTGGACCAAGTCTCATGGCTGATCATCCATACAGTACCTCCGGTTGATACTCACCTCCCGCGTCTATGCTGCCTGCAAGGAGACCTCCCTGCAGCCTGCCATAAACCTGTCGAACCGACTCGAATGCAATGTCCTCCTCAAGAGAGAGGATGAACAACCCGTATTCAGCTTCAAGCTACGGGGAGCCTATAACAAGATGGCACACCTGGACCGGCAGAAGAGCTGGAAGGGTGTTGTAGCCTGCAGCGCTGGAAACCATGCCCAAGGCGTGGCCTATTCTGCCCGGCTACTGAAGATCCCTGCTACCATTGTTATGCCTCAGGGTACGCCGAGCATCAAACACAAGAATGTTTCGAGACTCGGTGGTTCTGTCGTGCTCCACGGCCAGGACTTTGACGCCGCCAAAGAGGAATGCGCTAGGTTAGAGGAGCAGCATGGGCTTATCAACATCCCTCCTTTTGACGATCCATACGTTATTGCCGGTCAGGGAACCATTGGCATGGAATTGTTGCGACAAACCGATATCCAAAAGCTCGAGGCCATTTTTTGCTGCGTTGGTGGAGGTGGTCTTATCGCCGGTATTGGTGTATATGTGAAGAGAATAGCGCCCCATGTCAAGATCATTGGTGTCGAGACAGAAGACGCCAATGCCATGGTTCAATCGCTTGAACAAGGCAAACGAGTCGTTCTCAAGGAGGTGGGCCTGTTTGCCGACGGAGCAGCGGTTAAGACCGTGGGCGAGGAGACATTCCGCATATGCCAGGAGGTCGTGGACGAGATCATCCAGGTTAACACCGATGAGACATGCGCTGCCATTAAAGATGTCTTCGAGGATACCCGCTCTATCGTTGAACCTGCAGGCGCGTTGTCATTGGCAGGCTTGAAGAAATGGGCCGCCGCGAACCCATCGAGCGATCGATCTCGAAGCCTTATCGCCATCACCAGTGGCGCCAACATGAACTTTGATCGACTTCGGTTTGTGGCCGAGCGTGCCACTCTCGGTGAAGGAAAGGAGGCCTTGCTGTGTGTCAGCATCCCTGAGCGACCGGGTTCTTTTGCCGAACTGGTCGACAATGTCATGCCACACTCCGTCACCGAGTTCTCATATCGGTATGCCACGGACAAAGTAGCCAATATCCTGATTGGTATCTCCCTGCCAGTGGCATCGGATAGAGAACGAGAGCTCCAGGCACTTATGGACCGTCTCACGACATCTGGAATGAAGGTGACGGACCTGTCGGGTGATGAGTTGGCTAAGTCGCACATCCGTTATCTCGTTGGTGGACGATCCGATGTGCCCAACGAGCGGTTGTACATGTTTAACTTCCCTGAGCGGCCTGGTGCGCTCGAGAAATTCGTACAGACATTGCAGCTCAAGTTCAACATCAGCCTCTTCCAGTACCGAAACGGCGGAAGCGATATAGGCAAGGTGTTGACCGGTATCCAATGCCCACCCGAGGAGGTTGCAGACTTGGAGAAGTCACTGAAGAAGATTGGATACCCCTGGGAGGATTGCACCCAGAGCGATGTTTTCAAGACTTTCCTTCGGAGCTGAAGTTTCTGCGCGGAGAACTCAGGGTTGGATTAAGAGAATCCTAGACTAAATAGCGGCGTTTGGGGACTTGGCATTGGCGTTCGAACGGTATATACAAAGAAATGGGTAGATAAACCATGGAAGACCGTCGTAGATTTGATACACGTATGTAATTAATGTTCACCAATGTGCGTAATAATAGGTATATCAACCGAGAGCAAAGAACTTGTTGAAACTGTTTGAGAGTCGTGATGGTAAGGTTGATGTGCATCGTTCTAAGCCGTCCGAAGATCGACATACCAAATCTGCTTCTTCAGCTAGCGACTTCCTTAGTTTCACTCCTGCCTGAACTATAACAACGTCAAACCACCTGCCGTATGGAGAAAATATTACCCATGCCTCCTGCTCTTGAGGGCATCACGACCTCAGCTCCTGCTGTAAGTCCGGTAAGTATAAGTAGCAGTACCCTGGGTGTGACTTTAGCCGTAATGGTATTCCGTACAGTGACGATCACCCGACTGTAACCTAGCCAGTAACAGCTAGCGCCGTGACCTCCACGCTAGCCACATCCGCACTAGCAATGGGCCGACTCCGCAGGGTTTAAGTTCATATCGAACTTCAAACTCCAAAATGTTAACAGTGTCGCCTACACTGCCTTCCACTGCCGCCTTTCGACCGCCAATTCATAACCGGCCGTGCAATTGAATCCGCAGTGATAGGAGAAGCAAACGACGTCTGACGAGAAAAATGGCCGCCTCGTTCCTTGCCTCCTTCAGGGCCCTGTCCCTCGGCGCTTCCCGTGCCCTCCCGGCCCTCCGTGTTCCCGCCGTTCGATCTATCTCCCAGAGTGCCTTTGCGCCCGCCCAGAGACCGGTTATCGCGTCGGTGCAGACAGCATTGGCCCAGCAGCAGACGAGGGGAATGAAGGTGCACTCTTCAGTTAAGAAGAGATGCGAACACTGCAAGGTTGGTTGGATCTGTAACCCGGAACACGGTTAAGTGAGAGGAAGATCTGCTGACTTAGATTGGAACAGGTCGTGCGCAGAAAGGCCGGCAAGAGACACCGTGGCTACCTCTACATCATTTGCAGCGCGAACCCGAGACACAAGCAGCGCCAGGGCTAAATTGCCTGCCCTTGAGCACAACCGAAATCCGACCTTGGAACAGCATAATCCACGATGAGCTCTTCTTTCGCATGGCGGCCTAGCTGCAACGCTTTTTCGCCAGATTGTATACTATTACGCGCCAAATTTACCTGCCATACGAATAGACATGCGGATGTTTAGGACGATGAAGAACTTGTACAACTAGGGGGAGAAGTCGTTGAAGTTGAGCAGGCGTTCTAGACAGGCATCGCACGGATAAGACGACAGATATACCACAACATAATAAAGAGCTTACACTTTCTGCACACGAGGGAACGACGAACATGAGGCAATGCATGTCATTCGAAGCCAAGCTTATAAGCCGCTAATATACCGCTCCATGCTCTCCCATTGACCCTTGCCCATAGCGAAGAGAAAGCGTATGTGATCCAGGTCCGTGACGTTCCGATAGCGCTCAAACTCGCTGCGCGCAAACCTGCGTGTCTCGGAGCGCGTCGCCGGATCGCTAATGTGTCGGGTGCCGCGTAAAATTGTGCGGTAAAGGGCGAGGACGCGTGCGCGCTGGACAAACTGTAGTGAAGACGTGACCCGTTTAGCGTTTGCGCCCATCAGCGCATAAAAGGTGAGGTTGACTGACTTGGTCCAAACTCAGAGTTGGGCCGAGCCGACTCTTTGGTGTGCTGCTGGCCGCATAGCTTCGGCGAACGAAAGCGGCGCACGATTGGATTGCCCGGGAAAAGCGTTCCATTGGGATAGCTGCGAATTTCAACAGATATCCAAGTTCTGCAGCTACATTGGGCAGTGAGTAATTCGACGGAGGTATCTCGAGGAGATGGTTGATCCCCGAAAATCATCAATATGATTCGATCATTGAAAGACGGCCCGGGAACTTGCCAGGAAGTTGGAGCTCTAATGCAGGCTTATTAATTGTCCAGCCCCACTGAATACCTAGGTTGCGACTGCCCCACAATCCTTAGCGGCTGGCACTCTTCGTAAGTTCGTACTGTATGAGCTCGAGCTTCGTGTCGCGGCAGGTCCTCCCGTTAACACGGGAAGGGCCAACATGTTTGTGTGTTGATACAAGCTCAAATAGAACATCATAGATAACCCCATTGCTATTCTTTGACTTCCAGGGGTTTCACGAACTAATTTCCTCACGTCATTGAACATCTAGTACGACCTCTCTAGAACTGTATGAAATATTCAGACATGTCATTGAACAAAGGCACGAAGCGGACACGCGCTGCTGAACCAGATCGCATCGTGGAAGCCAATAAGAAGAGTGACACTAAATTCATAGAAGAGCATCTTTGCCCCAGGTAAGATATAGAACTCCTTTTCTTACCTATCCCATCTTTTTGACAGTCAATCTCCATTACAGCAATTCATGGTCTTCGTGGACACATCCCACTACCCACGCCATCTACTCCCTGAGTCTTATCAATTCAAAGGACATTAGTGACGATGACATCGAAGCATGCTTCCGACTTATAGAGGAGACGAGTCGTCCCGATTATGAGGCCTCGTCGATGGGCTGGAAGCCTCCCAAGAAGCGAGTTGAGATGAGGTCAGACGATCTCAGATATATCCTCGTTAAGGGTACCGAAGGCGTCGTTCGGGGTTTCACATCGCTGATGCCCACGTATGAAGAAGGTGAACCGGTGGTCTACTGCTATGAGATTCATCTGAAGCCGGAACTCCGAGGGTATGTCTGAAATTCCTCCTTGCTTGTTCACAGTATTCCAGGTACTCCCCGTCTGCCGTACTTATAAGAACCACCAACGCCATGCTTTCTTTTGTTAATATCTATTTCAGTACCGGTCTTGGAAAACTACTTCTGTCTTTCCACGAGAACGTGGCCGTTCACACACCACCAATTCAAAAGGTCATGTTAACTTGCTTCGTAAGCAACCAGAAGGCCTGCTCCTTCTACAGAGCGATGGGCTTCACCGAGGATGAGATCTCCCCAAAGCCTAAGAAGCTGAGATATGGACGGGTATCTGTGCCCGACTATGCAATCATGAGTAAGCTCGTCGAGCGCGTTTCCTCAGACAGCGCTCTCTCATGACCATCCCTAGCTGGGTTCACGCTTATGACCGCGCACCAGAGATCACCCGTTATTTGAGTTATGACTGAATCCGACAACTCTATTGACTTACCCCGACTCTTGATGACTCTGTTACGGGTGCAACCAGTCAATCATCACTATCCAAACAGTGAGATTCAATAACAACCACAATAGCTACGTCCAAACAGGCGCTTGATATTAGCTTCTTCTTGATGTCCATTCCCGGACAATCCAAGTGGCGTCTTGAATGGGCTCAACGTGAGACTTGAAAGAATAATTTATGGTGTAGGGCACCTTCAGCAAAACTGAAAAAAAAAAACCACTCAGCAAAACACTTCACGACCCGAATTATAACTTCTCGTGTTTCGTTCTTGCGCAGGTAGAATTTGGGTATTTCGGAACTTCATCGTCCCTTGCAAAACGAAACCGAAGCGTGACAGTGTTGTTCAATATCTGGTACACACAGACGCATTCGCCAAGTTGAGCTGCAGCAAGGTTAATGCAATTTTCCCGACACCAGGATGAGACGTGAATGAGCTTGATAATTTGACGTTCAGGCAAAAGAGAAAGAAAAAAGAGTCTGCGCAATTTGCGATGTTAAATCAGAATCAAAAAAAGTGGTGTCCTCGGTGAGACTCGAACTCACGGCCTTTGGATTTCCCAATCTGTGATTGGATCATACGAATATGAGACCAACGCTCTAACCAACTGAGCCACGAAGACTTGTTATCCGGATTACTTGGGATGCCGTGCCAGTGATAGGAATAATATACCAATGGACATCGATTGCGAATACCAAACTCCCTTGACAACCATTCTCACAAAGAATTGGATTATAGTTTGTCTGCCCAGTTCGTTTAAGTGCACATCAGTCGCATCTTGTCACTTAAAAAATTCTACAGAGTGGGCCGCCATTACGCCAGGCGAGTGGGCACGGATATTCCGTAGGTACCTGGTATCATCAATTCACTGACGGGAACGCGGATCACGAGTACGGTTATGCCCCCACCAACGCCGGCTGCTTTTGACGTCCGTTATGATTCCGCCTGGCTACGGGTTACTTCCCGGGACCTACTCCCAAACCTGATCCCACCCAGAGATACCGATTACTGAACACCGCATTCATACCTAGGCACGGATTCTTGCGAGCAATGGCCTAGACAGGTGGTAGTTGACCCTAAAAGTTGACATCTTACCGATCAATATTTCCTTTTCGCCGTCCGGATGTCTGCTCTGCATCCGTGATGACGGCTTTGGCCTCCTTTCACATGCACTACTGCAATACGGAGTAAGCTACCCAAGTACTGGCCAATTTCACGAATGTGTTCTCGAAAGCTTCTTCTACTGATGGCAAGTACCCATTAGTGTACGCATGGAGTTCTTCATGCGGAATCACTGCCGTCCGGCCTTACGGGCTGCATCCGTATTCCGTACTCATGGGAATCTTCCCTTGTCAACGCATATTTGCCTTATCTAGGCCACACGTTACGAGCACTGTACGAGTGATTATCTTATCTTTACTTACACATGGAAATGTGCCTTTCGAAGCACCGCGCTCTGTTGTTCCCGTCTCCTATCAGACACCGTGCCTTATCTGACACTATACCCCATCTAGCACTGTCCCTTATCTCCATCCTGGCTCGCCTGGATCGTGCCATGCCGCCCTACGTCACCGTCCGACCCTCATCCTTGTGGCTGTCCCGGACCACTCGTTGGATAAAGCAGGAACTCGTAGGATTCCTTGGTAGCCATCACTGTGGTCCAGCCCTGCAATCACGACTCATACGTCACTTAGTTGGGTCCTTCGAATCGGTTCCAGGCGAACGGGTACCTATCAAGCAGTCCGCGATCGAGATTCTCAACCCGGATACGCATTCTCAAACTCCGTATAGACGCCGGCGAAGTCCTTTCACTCCTGCCGTTGTCATTGCTTATAATACGGCAGCTTGAATAATAACGCATGTAGGTATACGACGACACTGATTACATTCATGCGACCCATTGAGTGAAGAGTGAAGCAGATGAAGGAGACGGATATCGACCTTGTGGGAAACACTCTTCATTCGTCAGGCTTATCTTTAAGAATGCATACAATTTCTTTTTTTTTTCGAACCGCCGGGGCAGTGCCTATCTACAGGGGATCTGATATCTACTCGGGCCGGGATTCGGAGCTCAGCTGCAGACTACCGCATGCTAGACAATGTTCCGTATCTACAGACTACGGATTTATCATACCGATTATGGATCAACCGGACAACATCCTGAAACTGATGGACCGCCGGGTTGTAGCCGGCCCCGGCCCGTGTTGGGGGTTCGTGATGCTCTACCTAATCCGTACTGAGATGATGCGCATAAGCTATAAAGATCGACGACGGTTTACTTGTAGATCCGGACACAATCGGCGACTAGCACATCACTAAGACATAAAGGCGCTTATTACTTGTTGATAATGCGATTGTTGGCTTTACCATAAGGTAAGGGGGAGTACAATAACTATGTAATATCATGTTCTGTTTCCCAGCGCGTCACCACGGGTGTCAGCAGTTTATAGCTCAACATAACCCGGATGTGCGCGAACAACAACAACCACGCCAAGATCTCGCGAATAAAAGCTTCTACCAGCTCCACAACGTCCTGCAAGGGACGCCGAATACGCGGCTCGGCACACGTGGCCGTCATCATCTAAGCCCTTCCACACCAAAACCAGCTGAGAGCCACCGGGGTCCAGCCCAAAATGACACCTGCTGCAGGAGTAGGATTCAACAGCATAGCAACAAGCACATCAACCCGCACGAAGATCCTCCGAGCGAGTTTAGTAGGTGGCAGTGCACTCAATCTCGACATCTACGTTGAGAGGGAGAGTCTTGACAGCGACGCAGCTGTTTCACGGTCAGTTATTTGATCGTATCGTAAGTGTAAGTACGGAGGGAGCGACTCACGTTCTGCAGGGCTTGACGTCACCCCAGTACTGAGTGTAGATCTCGTTCATGGCGGCGAAGTCGTCCATGTTGGCGAGGAAGACGTTGACCTTGACGACCTTGAGAATGCTGGAGCCAGCAGCGTCAAGGATGGCGCTGAGGTTCTTGATGCATTGGTGCTACGGAGACGCGTAAGTCTCAATTGAGCCGGCGATGAGTGAGCGAGTGGTTTGAGATACTTACGGTGTGAGCCTGGATGTCACCGGGGATGATCTGGCCGGACTCAGCGTCCATGGGGACGGCACCGGAGACGAAGACGAAGCCGTTGGCCTTGATGGCCTGGCTGTAGATACCGGGCAGAGCCTTGGGGGCGTTGGTGGTGACGACGGGGACCTTCTCGGAAGACATTGTGGATGATGTGTGATATGAAGGTTGGCTGATGAGTGGCTATGAGATGAGAGAGAGATAGACGGGATGAGTTTTCCAGAAGCTTTTCACGAGGGAACGACTAGCAAGCGATGGACGGATTTAAATCTCAGGATCAAGTGATCAATGGATGGATGAATGATCGGAAATTTTCTGTCACGATCGAGGTGTCTCTTTCCAGACTGACGGATGGATGCTTCCAGCCCCGCTCGCGATAGCTAACCCCCCACGGATGTGATGGAGGAGGAGCGGGGTTGATGGGAAGGTTGGGGGGTTATACACGATATAAGAGTTGCTTGTGATTCTGGTATAAGAATTCGGCATGCCCGTGGCGACTATCTCGTGAAAGCATTTCCGATGATGAGATATAGAATATATCTCTTAGACATATCAAGAAACAATATACGACCTCATCACATGTACCTATCTCGTGGTTAGTATCGGTTGGTGATGCTGCTGAGGTTCTAGACTTCTTCTCTCCAAGTATTCCGTAAAAACGTGGGAGGTCAATCCTCTCGATAACCAAATCCTCCAAGTTTTAAAGATTGATATTCGTCACTCCGAGATATCTCCCTATATCGAGAGGAATCCCTAGCCCCGTCTAGCTGACAGAGGAGGTGAGATGGGGGACCCGACGGATTGGTGGGGGCACGACCCCCATACAGAGCTAGGAGAAGGGGTCCCCCGCATTGGAGGGCGCTAGCAGCGCACGCACGACATAGTGTAATACGGGGTAGTGTACACTCCATCGCGAGCACTGGGTACACCACCTCTCACGAAAGAATACACACGGGCGTCGGACACCCAGGCACCGACACGCTGTGGTTATCAACGACTAACACCGAAACGGACGCCCTTCGCACCGCAGACACACGCTCAACGCTATTTTAGACACGTGCCCACTAAAAGGGCTAACTAGGACGGATCTAGGCAATCTCACAGCTAGCGTGGGCCGCTGCGTACCACCGCCTTCCGTATCTAGTACCGTTCACGCTATGGCACAGTCCCCTGCACGGTGTAGATCGTCCCGATGGGCTTGCTTCATGCCTTCTCCTTCTGTCTCGTGAATTGATAAGACACGCCAGTGTTTACCGGCAGCTGCGATGTAACTCGACTTGGATTTTAACCATCCTGCACCCCGTTTCGAAAAAGCGATACCTTCTTGTCTGGGCTTATATCGATTTTCTTTTCTCTTTTCGTGTCTTTTTGGTTGTATTAGAGAAGACGAGACATTTCTAGACACATCTGTTTATTTATTTGTTGTTGTTGTTGATACCCACGATGGCTACTCACACCGAGCCCTCATCGGGCCACGCCGTGAGCCCGCTGAACTTCGACCCCGACTCTAAGAACAACAGCGACGATTCGAAGTTCAGCCACGAAGATGTCGTGGGCGAGAGAGTCCATATCCTCGACGCCGCGGCCGAGAGAGCCCTCTGCCGAAAATTCGACTTCCGACTCCTTCCCATCCTGGCCCTCATGGTTCGTCTTTTACCCCTTTTTTGTAGACGGGAGGTGTTGGGATGCTTATGGGTTGGGTTTGAATAGTATCTCTTCAATGCCCTTGACAAGGGAAATCTCGGTAATGCGCAGACCGCTGGTTTGTCCGACGGTAAGCCTCACTCTGACTCTCATGCGGGCACGTTTTTGTGGTACTGATCAGGTGTAACAGATCTTCACTTCGCCCCTGGACAGTACAATTTGATTGTCGGCAGTAAGTCTTTGTGATGTTTATTCTCCTCCTTTTCTAGAAAACCTAGTATGAATCGCTCTCGTTTGAGGCATCATGAAGAGCTCGACGACTTCGTAGTATCACAGGCCTGTAAAGGCCAGCTTGCAGAAGAAAATGCTAACTTGATGATCTTCAAGTCTTCTTTATCCCTTATGGTAAGTCGACAACCCCTTAAACCCATTCGCTACGATATCGCCTTCAATCACACCGAATTTTGACTAACCCCTGACTCTAGTATGTTCAATCCGACACTCTATTCCCATTGCCAGTTGCTGAAAAGCCTCGCCCCCTTTTACGAACATGAAGCTGACTTGAACAAGGTCGTCTTCGCTCCTCCTATCGCCCTCCTGGGCAAGAAGATCGGACCGTCTCGGATGCTCCCCATCCTGATGCTCTGCTTCGGTTCTTTCACTCGTAAGTAATCCACGCCTTCACCGATTCTTCAATGACAGGGGCAAGGTATCTCTACTCTCATGACCATTACCTCATGAGTTACTTGAAACCCAACCTCCTCCTTTTTGGTCATGAAGTTTGCTGACATCAACTACAGTCCTTATCTCGGCGACCAAGAACTTCGGCGGCCTCTTCGCCCTCCGTTTCCTCCTGGGTGCCGTCGAGAGTGGCTTCTTCCCCCTCGTTATCTTCTACCTCACCACCTTCTACAGACGTAGCGAGCTGGCCCGCCGCCTAGCCATCTTCTATGCCGCTTCGAACATCGCCAACGCCTTCAGTGGTCTGCTTGCCTTCGGCGTCTTCCAGATCAAGTCGCACCTCATCGACCACGCCTGGAGATGGCTCTTCATTATCGAGGGTGTCCTTACCGTCCTCTTTGCCCTCTTCGCTCTGTACTACTTGCCGAAGAGTGCTGCTGAGGCTAGCTTCCTTACTGAAGATGAGAAAGCTCTTGCCTATCACCGTATCCAGGTCGACAGTTCTTCGGTTGTCAATGAGGAGTTCAACCTTAAGGAGTCGCTTAAGATCTTCACGAGACCGTCTTCTTACGGTTTCTTGTTGGTCGAACTTGCTGGTATGTTTCCACTGCATTGAAGTTGTATGATGAGAGAAGATACTAACGTCGGCGATGATAGTCGGTGTCCCCATTCAATCGGTGTCGCTCTTCCTGCCTCAGATCGTTCAGAGAATTGTCAAGGACACCGTCAAGGTCAACCTCTTCACTGTCGCACCTAACATTACTGTAAGTGGGATACTCATTGGTGCTAATTGTCTTGTCAATGCTAACAAAATGTTCAGGGTGCTGTCACCTTGTTGATCCTCGCCTTCTCGTCCGACTTCTTCCAAGTCCGTTTCCCATTCATCTGCCTGGGATTCGCTCTCTCTTTCGCCGGCTTCATCGTCTACGCTGCCATCGATGTCTTGGAACAGACACAGGTTGCTTACTTTGCTACATTTATGATGACTTGGGGAACGTCTGCTCCCTCTGTGCTGTTGAGTACCGTAAGTCAGTTCACTTACATCGCTCATGACTCACTGCTAATCAAGCCACCAATTAGTGGTTCAACAACAACATCGCACACGAAGGTCAACGCTTGGCTCTTACATCAGTCGCCGTACCCCTCGCCAACCTGATGGGTCTGGTCTCGAGTAACGTCTTCCGTCAGCAAGACGCACCCAAGTACGAGATGGCCCTCATCACGACCGCCAGTTTCGGCGCTTTCGGCTGCTTAACTGCCGCCATCCTGGGCTTCTACATGATCTTCGACAACAGACGCCGCAACCAGCGCCAGGGCGTGAAGCTCGCAGCCCGGGACGTCCCCACCTCCCGACTGAGAGACGGCCCTAAGGTGGATGACTTCAGATGGTTCCTATAGACGACGATATCAGATACCCCCTTCTCGCGTTTAATACACTCTACAGGATATGATAGATGGATGGGCGGATCCAGTCAGCTGGGCTGATGGATTCGGGCCCGCGTGTAAGAATCAAGATCATACGGCATGGCATTGGTAGGTAGGGGCTGCTGTAATGTGGCATGGAATAAGGGTGCATTGTGTATTTTTAACTAATCGATGTTTGGATTGATCGTTGTTGATCTTCGTCTGAGATATGGACTGAGCTTCTGTGTGTATACCAAGGAGTGAATCACCCTCCTGTGTCAATTGTGATGTTTAGATGACACCCGTTCCAGCGTACGCCTTCACCATGTCGCAAATGCAGTCCGCGGAGTTAAGTCTGTAAATCGTCAGTAACCATCTCTCACACCATCTCAACAACATCAAAACAACGAAAAGATGAAAACTCACGTGTAGCTATACGGCGGACTCAACGACCCCGTCTGCGTAATCCTCGTATCGCTATCGACGAAAACATTATTTCTCTCCACGGCATACCCTTCTTCATCCGAGTCCAAATCCGTAACAATCGCCAACTTCGTCGCGGAGAAATAATTCTCTTCGACTAGGACCTGCGCCCCCATGCGACTGTTTATGCCCGACGTCGGGTTATTCTCGAAACACGAGCTGAAAATGTGGCCCGTGCCGAATCGCAGGGAGGGTAAGCGCGAGTTGATGTTGTTCCAGTGGTTGTGGTGGTACGTTATGTGTAGATGTCCGCTGTCTTCGTCGGCGTTGCTGTCGCTGTGGCCTACTAGGGAACCTTTCCACTGGGGGGTGTTAGTTGGTTGTATGGGGTTTGGAGATGGGGATGGGGGAGGATGGGGGAGGAGGGAGGGGGAGGAGGGAGGGGGCGTACGTGGTCGTGGAACTTATTCCACGAAATCGTCACGTCGTCACTCCCGTGCGTGATATCGAGGAGGCCGTCGTAGTGGTCCTTGTCGCCGACGAGGCCTTCGGTGGAGAACTGGGTTCCGTTAGTATCCATCATTCCATCATCCACACTCCATTCATCATCCCTTTACAATCACAAAACTATTATTTGAGAGAGGAAGGAGAGAACGCACATCACAGTGATCAACCCACACGCCGCTCGAGTACTGCACCTCGACGAGATCCTTGCCCTCGGGCGGGTCGTGGAAGTACAGGTTGCGCAGGATCACGTTGGACGCCTCCTTGATGCGGAAGCCGCCGTTCGTGAGGCCGGATTGCGAACCGGAGCCCTGGACGGTTGTGTCGGAGACTAGGTCGATGACTTTCACATACCTTCGTCAGTCGCTTCCTTTTTTTTTGTCTTTCTTTTTTTGAGGGGGGAGTAAAGAAGGGTTGGGAAAGAACGCACTATCACACCCATCCAAAACCCCCGAAATCGTAATCACACCACCGCTCTCAGCTGCAGCCTCGAGCTCCGAGCACGACGACACCGTCGTCCCGCTCCCGCTTCCACCACCCGTTGTACCCGCGCCGTACCCGACGAGGCCGTAGTCGGGTGAGCCGCAGGAGCCCGTGCTACCGCCACCACCACCGGTGGTAGTTCGCGTAGCGGTTGTTAGGGTTGTTCGAGTCGTTGTGGGTGCCGGCGTTGGGGCGGGTGCGCCGCCGGTGAAGGCGCAGGAGCATTCCTGGTTTCGTTAACACATCATTCTCTTTCTTTCTCGCAGTATGAAGATTTGTTGGCAGTATGATTTTTAAGGATCTGTTGGCAAAATGGAAGTAAGAAACAAACCTTCGAAATCGCACTCGGCTTATTCGAACAAGCCGTCGCCCAAGCGGGTAAGCCAGCGGTCGCAGTCACCATGGACTGGGTGAAGGTCGCGCAGAAGGGGGATGCAGTGGCCGGCTGCGCGGTCATGAAGGAGGCGCAGGGGTCTGTGTCTGGGTTTGTGCAGGCCCGGACGAAGGGCACGAGGGCGAGGAGGGCGTAGCGCTGCATTTTGGCGGCTTGATGCGGATGCTGGACTACGAGGAGAGGAGAGGGGATGAGTTTGGAAGGGATTGATGAGGGCTTGGGTCGTGATCGAGGCTCTTTATACTCCCTCGGGTCTGTATGTCCTGGAGAGTCTCCCAGGGGCGTCTCTCATACCAGACGAAGAGGTAGCCGCATTGAGACAGAAATTTCACGAAGCCATCGCGAACGATGGACGTCGGCGGAGGATTTCAAGGAGACTTCTCCCGTCTCAATTCCACCAGTCGCATCTTCAACAATCCTTCTCTCCTGAGGTTTGCTTCGCCTCCAACATCATCAGCGCATATGAGGCTCCTTTCCCAATTCCACGACCTCAGCCAAGCCATCCAGTTGCGACTCAAGAATATCACCAGAGATCGCATTGGCGGAAATGAGCATGTCAAGCTTTGGTCAATACCGGTAGGTAGTGCTGGCGTTGACCTCCATCCCCCATGAAGAAATATTCATTGGTGGAATATCGATGCTGGAAGAGAAGTTCACGCGAGTCGGGTCAATATTTCTTCTGGTGTGTTGCGCTACAGAAAGATGAATGTGCCTGGCGTCGACCTTCCACCGTACGGAAGATCTACCGACTCGGCGGAACATTTTCTTCGTCTTGAGTGAGCGTCGGGTAAAATTGTGGTGGTTGCCTTGACACTCCAACGCTACGTCTTGGCTCTCTTACTTGCGACACGGATACTGGTCTGAGTAGGTAGGTAAGAAACATAGGACGATGGACTTGTCGTTGAAATGAGGATTTTCATTTATCCAGCCGCTTGAAGGGTATTTCCACCAAGGGAGATCGAGGCGTTGAGGTTGCGACTCTCAGGGGCTGAAAGGAAGACGGTCATCACGGCGGAGAAAGTGATTGCGAGGGAGCATCAAAGAGTCAATTACATGAGCTTCTCATCCATGTCTGAGAAAACAGATGCGATGTGTGTATTCCGTTTGTATGTGTATGTCTTTCCGCCCTGACTCCTCAAGACGGTGACTACTATCGCCAGTACGGTTGCAGATCCGAAGCTCGAAGCTTTCCGCGCTTGTTGATATTTCGATACACAGACTGATGTGAAGACAAAAAGGAGTGACTGGCAAAAAAAAGGAATAAAAAAGTCGAAAAAGATAAAAAAACGTACAACACCAGGGATTCGCTGGTCGTCACCGACCCAACTACTAATCTGGCCCTCACCGGCTTATCTATGGGAGAGCGGACGGGATCCCGAGTTCTCCAGTGGGTATGGTCGTACGTGCTAGTTCAACTGTCAATTGCGACTTATAACTAACCCCAATGCCTTATACAAGTAAATATTGTGTAATGATTACGAGTGTAGGTACGATTCAGAAGTCTGCCAAGAGTCGTCGACTTGCGATGCTACCATTAGTGGTCAGTAACACCCCATAACGAGACATTTGAGGCATCGTGAACGTCGGGTGATGCTTGAGTTATTTCTTGTTTATCTGAGTAGACGGAATGATACGAAATAGTTGTTCATGCTGTCCACGCAGCAAAGCATAGCCAGCAACTCCCGATATCTCCATATAATTTTCTAAACATTTAATAAACCAATAACGAGTCAATATCTCATCCAGAGACTGGACTATCACTTCTGGATTGAAATAAGATGGAATAGAGAGTGCAGATATTTGAGGTGCGAGGAGCAATAGTACAATGGTGGAATCAAATCCGTATAGAGACCTGGATTGTACCAGGTAACGTCAGTCAATGCCCCGGCTAGGTGATATATCTGAGTTGGCTCAGGCCGAACAGTCTTAATGAACGCATGAGAATGGCAAAAGATGCAAATCCGGTTGTGAAGACGATGTGCAAGAAGGTTGTGGTTGGAACTTGAAGCGCTCATGATTTGAACGGGTCCATGCTGTAGAGCACCTTGTCGTCCTTCACACTCTCACGCGACATCGATTCAAGCCTGCGTACCACATAAAACAACAGCAGAAAGTGTCGTGAACACACTTGCGGCTGTATACTGATGGAACTTGTGAACCAGCTGCGATGCTGTAAGTACAGCTACCCGCGCAGATGGCCGAGACGTTTGAGCACAACAGGGAAGAAAGGGGAAGGCGACAATCTCGTGTGCCAATAAGTTGTGTAGTGTCTAGAGGTCTTTGCAGTCGGCATAAACCTTATCCTGTTCGGTCAACTCCTTCAGGTGTTCCTATAATAAACATGAGCTTCTTCTTGCGTGTAGATATGTTCGATAGGGATACTACAAACCTCAAGACGGCATATAGTCTTGTTCTTCCAAGAGGAACCAAGATTCCGTAGTCTTTCCCACGCAATCCGCTCGCCGTTCTCCATGCCCTCAGGTCCACCAGGAAAACCGACATACACTTTCGTGATGATTGGCATAATCGGGTCCTGGTTTAGATACAAGCCAAAGGCCACTGCACTCCGACGATGCAATGTTCCCAACCGAATGCTGTTGTTCGAGTACCCATACATCCCATAAGCGGGTTGTTCCAAACCAAATGTGAAGAAGGTAAGGAAGTGTGCAATGTAGAAATATATATATATATGTGTTCCTGTGTGACAACCGCTGCCATACGCGGCGAAGCGCTTCGATTGGACCCGGTGAGTGAGAGGCCCAAGCAAAATGGATTCCTCTAGGATGAACCTGTTGAACGGGATCTGGTTCTGTCCCATTGCCGTTGTCATGCGGGACTGAGCTGGAGTCTAGCCACTTTAAAGACTGACGAGCGAGGAGTCAAAATCGCAGCGCCATCATCTATATCCACTCCGAGGTGCCCCAAGACAGAGAACAGCGCGATACTTCTCTCTTCCTTTACTTCTTGCGAAGTTGGAAAGCAGTCAAGTCTGATATATATACTATGTATCTCAAATAGGGAGTGATGAATACCGGGTCGGTCGAGAGTTGAAGGTTGCCCGTGGGAATTGATGATGAGAAACAGGCATATATAGTACCTAGTGACCGTCGAATTTGTCTATATAAACAGCGAGGGTAGCGACGATGGTAAAAGCGGAAGGGACTACTGGCGACTATGACCCCTCTACTAATAATAACCTTTTTCGGAAAACTGTAGATGGAAGAGGATTGTTCTGTAAGGCAGCTGCTACCAGGACAGTTTCAGAATGGACAAGCACGACCGGCGAATCCCTGGTGTTGTGCACAAACTGATTTTCTTTCTTCCTGGTTGCTTGCTTCCTCCCCCTGAGACTCTGATTCAATTTCATCCGTTGAGTGTCAAACATGTCCCCCTTTTTGGTAGGAAACTTACCCCCTTTCCCCTTGCCGGTTGTGTGGATGTATTATACCACCAAAACAGGGTCTTTGTAACCATTCACATGATGCGACAACAAACATCCTGGTGACTCCGCAGGAGTACGCGTGAATCGGTCATAGTCCGATAACGCGAATAGCATAACGCGAATAGTTAAGCCTGAAGGAGGTCCAGCATGAGAACCGTGAACAGAGCCGGATCCCATCTCCATCCCGGTAAGTGGATCGAGTGAGTCGGACGGATTCGATAACTACTCGGGCACACTCTTCATTCCACTGTAGACCCCTGAGGCGTATCCCGTGTCGACCGCTTGTGCCCGTGACGAGGGTTTCCATCGGACTCGTAGGCATCAGTTTGGTGAGTGCAGAATATATAAGGGAGCCTGAGGTAGATGGAAAGTTCATTGTCGTGACTCGGTTTTCCATACCTCTGCCTGCTCTCTGGATAGATGTCCTCTTACTTGGACGGCAAAATGGGAGGCTTGATCGAACTGCGTTTCGCGACGCCAGACGACGCAGTGGCACTGAATCAGCTGATCAACGCCGCATACAACGATGACCAAACCATGGAGGTGTTCCTGTTTTCTGATCATGAGCCCGTCACCATCACCACCGTCTCCAGCCTCATCGCCAAGATGTACCAGCCCGACTGGGCCGTGATCATCGCCGTCGAAACGTCGACCAACACCATAGTCGGCCACTGCTCCGTACTCCGCCATTTTGACCGCGCCTGGTTGTCCATGTTGGCTGTCAACGTCAACTATCAGCATATGGGCGTCGGTGGCTTCGTGCTCGCCTGGACCGAGTACTTTGCTCGCACCCAGTGGGGAGCGAGGGTCATGTTCCTTCAGGTTGTGAGTAAGCGCACTGCGCCACATGAGATATGTCTATGGTACGCGAAACGAGGGTACCAGTTCAGTTGGGGCGCGAATCGGTTCCCGTATGAGTGCCATCAGGACTTGAGAGGTGTCCTTCGGACTGATCTGCTTTGTATTCAGATGGCGAAGTGGATCTGACTTGGTGAGAATACGAACCATAGGGCAGCAGAACCAAATGTGAGAACAGCTGAAGCCATACCCTGTGAAGTGAACATTTGAGAGCTGGTATTATCAGTCACACCGTAACGCTCTCGGAGATCCCACGAGAACACCGCCTCCAAGATATGCCGTCCTGCGTTCTTAGTTTCGGTCGCATATAAAATCCAGGGTCTGACGTGGGCACGGGACGAGAAATTCATGAATATATGCGTAGTCTGGATATCATCTAATAATTACCTACTCTCACATTACCGCCGCTTATAGTTCGCTGTGCGCAGGCTTCTCGGTGGCCTCAGCGGCCGCGGTCTCCTCCACCTCGGCAGCCTCCGTGACGGTCTCCGCCGCTGCGGTCTCTTCGCTGCTCGCCGTGGCCTTGGTGACGATGGTCTCGGGTTTGGGGACACCGGAGATGCCCATGAGCTCGGTCTCGAAGACTAGTGGTTTTTGTTTGTCAGATATACGATGATGCGATGGCGCGCTGTAAATCGAAAAAGTGCTTACTCAAGGTAGAGCCGGCGGGAATGGGGCCGACACCGCGGTTTCCGTATCCGTACTCAGGGGGGACGGTCAGGGTTCTATATTGAATCCGTTAGAGACTTGATCGATCGCTGTATTTCTGCGCGCAGCTAGATAGTGAGAATGTGCGAAAATCAGTCAATTGCCTACCTCTTCTCGCCAATGCACATGTCCAAAAGACCCTCATCCCATCTGCACATCAACGAGTCAGTAAGACTTGCGCATCTCAAGAGTTGGGATGATAGTTGCTTTACCCCTTGATAACACGGCCAGCGCCGAGGGTGAAGCTGAAAGGCTTGCCACGGTCGTAGCTGGCATCGAACTGGTTGCCATTGGAGGCAAGAGTACCGCGGTAGTGGACCTCAATGGCGTCGCCGGACTTGGTCTTGCGCTCGCACTCGACGGGGAGAGTCACGTCGACCTTGAGGTCGGCGGCCAGCGCGCCGACGGCGGCGGAGGCGAGGAGGCCGATAGAGCAGAGGACGGAACGGTAGAACATGGTTGCGATGGGGATTAGATTTGACTATAGAGTGATAGATGGAGATTCCAATATGTGAGCGTTTGAACGGTTCTTTTGCGACGATTGATGCTTTTATGAACACGTAATGGCTTGGACCGAGGTAGGTAACGTAGGATGACGTCCGTTCGTTGCGGATCCCGCACCCTATCTTAGCGTCACCTGCCTGTTTCGAATACGGGACCGTTTTCTCCGTATCGTTACGGATTATCGACGGTTATCTGCCACTGAATTCGGCACGCACATGATTCCGTTGTCGCCATCCATTCCGTGTTTCAGATTGACTTCAGATACTGCATCTTGGGTCTGGAAGTATCGATTTAGAAGGGAATATGCATTATACGCAGCATGAAGTAAACTTACAGTGTAATAGACAGTATAGGCACATGTTGGGGTAGCTCTTAGGCATCATCAGCTGCGCTAAAGCCGTCGCTGCCTGCGAATTGTTATTGCCGTAAGAAGAGATGACTTGACGGATTACTTCTTTGTAATTGTCAACGAATGATAATGTATTTTCTTCTGTTGGACAAAGACCTAGTCTTATAGTAGAAAACATTCACCATCTCACGCGCGTCGTTGAATGCGATGACGCCAATTGGGCGTTCCCACGTTCCGGGCGCTACGACGCGACAGTTCCACTGAGAAGAAGCCATGGCGGAGGAAAAGAAAGAAGTCGAGGAATCGGATTCCGGCTCGGGATCGGGCACGGGAACAGGCACGGGAGAGCATCAAACGCTCAAATATCATCTCCTCGGGCCGTCCCTGACGAAAGCGGGCCAGGACTCCGTCGATCAGTCCAAGGTCTCCGAGATCATTTACAACTCGTCGAAGGGCTCCAAGTACTTTGACCGCGAGGAGGTCAAAGATAAAGTCCTGACGCAGAAGATCGAACAGATCATCGCCAAGAAGCAACGCCTTGAGAAACTGGACTTGAGTCGTGATGCTCGCGTTGCTGATCAGCTTATTGCGGAGCTGGAGCTCTCGCGTGATTTGACGCAGCGCATCGTCCATGTTGATTGCGATGCCTTTTATGCGGCTGTTGAGTTGCTCGATCGGCCAGAGTTGGAACATGTCCCGTTTGCTGTCGGCGCGGGGGTTCTGACGACGTGCAATTATGTTGCTCGCAAGTTTGGTTGTCGCAGCGGCATGGCTGGCTTCATTGCCAAGAAGTTGTGCCCGCAATTGCTGCTTCGTATGTATATCCACCACGTCGTCGCATGATGCATATCACTTATAAACTGTCAACTAAAACGATTCCCATAGTTCCGCCCAACTTTGAAAAGTACTCGGCGAAAGCGTCAGAGATTCGAGAGATCCTCTCAGACTACGACCCGAGGTTCGAGAGTGCTAGTATCGACGAGGCGTACGTCAACATCACAGAGTACTGCGCTGAGCACAGCATGACGGCCGAAGAAGCCGTGCAGCAGATGCGCGATGAGATTCACGAGAAGACTAAGGTCACGGTATCTGCAGGTATCGCGGCAAATGCGAAATTGGCCAAGATCTGCTCAAACTTGAACAAACCTAACGGGCAATACTCGCTGCCGAGTGAACGCAATGCTATCATTACGTTTATGCGCGACTTGCCGACGCGGAAGGTAAATGGCATCGGACGTGTCCTGGAACGAGAGCTCCAGGAAATAGGCATTCGTAATTGCGGAGATATATATCCGCAACGCCATCTTCTGCGCCAGCTCTTCGGTGAAAAGACATTCCACTTTTTGATGGGATGTTACCTAGGTCTGGGACGGACTTCAGTCCAACCTGTCGAGGAGTATGAGCGCAAGAGTGTCGGTACGGAGCGCACGTTCAGGGATATTTCGAATCCGGCTGAGCTTAGGGACAAGCTTCGATCCACGGCCGAAGAGCTGGAGAAAGATATGGAGAGAACCGAGTGTAAGGGCCGAACGCTGGTTCTCAAGGTCAAGCTTCATACGTATGAGGTTTACACGCGCCAGGTCGTACTGCCGAAGGCGATTTGCCGAGCGGATGAGTTGTATCAGTTTTCGTTACCCATGCTGACGAAACTTCAAGATGAGAGTGAGTGTTCTTATGCAAGATTGATTTACCCCTTTTATCGCATGCTCTGAGATCTATACCCTTTTCCATTTAACTGACTATTTCCCCAGTTCCGAATATGAAGCTGCGCCTAATGGGTCTCCGATGCACACATCTAGTGAGCACGCAGAAATTCGATGCCCGCGCCTTTTTCGGTTTGAAACCTCTCAAGACAGAGGAATCAACATCATCCGAGACATCAAACGGTCAAGGTAGCAGCAAGCGCAAAGCCGAAGATGACATAATCGGTGACCAATTCGACGATGAAGACCTTCTTGATGCCGATTTGCTCCGTGAGATTTCCGAGGACCCAGCCCTACCACAGCTCGAGAGTCCTGTAAAGGACAGGCCTGAAGAGGCGAAAGAAGCGGAACCGGAATTATGGGATTGTCCGATTTGTGAACGGCCTCAACCTGCGGATGAGAGGTTATTCAATAATCATCTGGATTCTTGTCTCTCGAGACAGACGATTCGGGCTGCTGTGCAGAGAGAGGCGACGGATAGTCCCCCGTTGCCAGTGGAGACAGCCACGGTGAAGAAGAACAAGACTGGTGGAGAGAAGAAGAGGGCGAAGACTTCTGCTTCGAATGATCCTAGACAGCAGAAGTTGTCGTTTGGGTGACGGGATGTGAATAGAAGAGCTGAATTCCTGTATATTTCCCAACTCCGCTGAGCGTTTTACTAGAAAGGTATGAAATGTCTATATAACCAAACTCGAACATTTGGTGTTGTGATGTCGTGTCTTGATGATGCTCTCGTCTACGTATTCTACTATCCGATATAAACCTCCTCAATCCGAGAAGACTATGTACTTAAACAGTACCAGTTTGATCCAGTTCCCCTCAAAACCAACGTCATGCCATGAATCGCACTCATTCACCTCTCATCAAACCCTCACAAGACCAACCCATATCCTACTCACATTGTCAACATGTCTTCCCAACCCCTCTTCCCCCCCTCCCTCCTCACCGTCGACTCCATCCCGGGATACACAATCCGCCCCCTACACCGCGACGATTACAACAAGGGCTTCTACGAATGTCTCCGCGTGCTGACATGGGTCGGCGAGCCCACGGAATCGGACTTTGTTTCCCGGTTCGACGAGATGTTGGCTGCGATGGAGACGTATTTCTTTGTGGTGGTCGAGTTTGAAGGAGGTATTGTTGGGACGGGGTGTCTTGTTGTTGAGAGGAAGTTGTGAGTTCTGAATTATGCGTCGTTGACCCCTTTTGTAGAGAGAGAAGGGAGGATGGGAAGAAGGACTGATGATGAACAGTATTCATGGTCATGGGAAATGCGGACATATTGAGGAGATTGCTGGTTAGTACCCTCCCACCTTCTTCAATAATCCCTACCTACTGACTCCCCTTCCAGTCCAAAAATCCCACCAAGGCAAAGGCCTCGGTCTGCACATCATGAAAGCACTGGAATCCGTCGCAAGGGCCGTGGGATGTTATAAGTGCATTCTGAACTGCGGACCGAAGAATGCGCCGTTTTATGAGAAGTGCGGATATCATGATTCGGGCATGGAGATGTCGAATTATCTGGAGGAGGGCGAGAGGGATGCGTATCATCGGGGGTAGGGGGTACGGTGGCGATGAGCTGGGCGGGTGGGCGGTGCTTGTCTGTCTGCGCAGGCGGTGCTTGGAATGGGATGCGGACGTGATGCCAGAGGCACTTACCGAAAGTCCTAGACGATGCCTGCAACACTCTCGCAAACTGGATCATGACTTATTTTCCTGGAATATGGTGAGAGGGATGAGTATCGTCGTCACTAGGTTGAATGATATGTTGTTGTGTGGCGATGTTCTGTGTGCGTAGGCGGTGCTTGGAATGCGATGCGGATGGGATGCTGGAGGCACTTTACCGAAAGTCCTAGACGGCGCCTACATCATTGATATCGCCTCAAGGCATGGGGGATGCGCCTGGAGGAAGGTTGGAAGGACGGATATCATCGTGGGTAGGGGGTATGTTGCTGTGTGGCGTGTGCGCATAGGTGGTTAAAGGGGATGCAGATGGGAAGATGGGAGGATGCCAGCCCTTCAGCGAAAGTCCTAGACGGCGCCTGCATCATCGATCTCTCCTTGCACGGCCGATGCGTCAAGAAGAGAGTAAGAAGGATGAGTCTAGGTTGAAAATTAATATTGATTTGTGGCGATGTTCTGTGTGCATACCTAGGTAGTACTCGTATGTTCTGGAATGTCGAGGATGGGATTCCGACACATTAGCGAGGAGTCCTATCTGACGCCTGCATTACCGAGTATCGCCTTAAGGCAGGGGCCATGTGCCGCGGGCAAGGCAACATCATGCGTGTCGCCGTGGTTTAGGTGAAGTGTTGTGATGTCCTGTCTGTGTAGATGGTCTTTGCCGGGGGAGATAAGATCCGGCGTGTTAGCGAAGAGTCCTAAGAGTCCTAGATGGTGCCTGCGACTGATCTTGCATTGGGGAATGGCTGACGGGTCGCGAGGGGTGTATGTTCGGGGGTGGAATGAATGGATGCCCTGGCGTGGATTTAGGTCAGAGGAAAGATGGGATGATAATTGACCGGAGAACCTACATGGGGCGGCATCACCGATCGACGGGTTGGAGCATGGCTGATGGGCCGCGGGGGATGTATCTTCATGGGTAGATTGAACATGGTGCCAGGTACCCTGGCGTGGATTTGGGTCAAAGGAAAGATGGGATGACGACCTCAGTCCATCCGGAGGAGCCATGTGCATGAGCCGGCATCACCGAACCACGTGTTGGAGGAGAATCGACCTAGGTGAGAAGGCTAGGAGGATGCGTAAGATTGTGGCCATGTACTCGTAGGTTCGTGCCCAACCGGGCGTATCGTAAATCTGGCGCAAGGCCGGAAGACCCTATCCGCGGCTGCATCATTATCGCGTTGCAGAATGCCCATCCTGGTCATGATGAACGCGTCACATCCCGGTAACGTATTTTCACCGCCTGGTAAGGCAACCGCTCAGCTTTCTATCCGGAACGCAGGTGCCGGGGCGATGCGAGATTTTTATCGCGCTTTGCCTTGCCTCGCCACGAGGGGGGCGATCATGCATGGCAGCATGCATGCTTGATCACATTATCTCGACAGTTTGTTGCGACTCCATGTTACAGACGAACCCCTCTCTAAGGGGGTGGGATCGGGGCAACGCTGCAACAATCAAGGACATCCGAATGGACGGGATGGGTTCCGGCTCATGGGGAGCGAGATGGAGATGGGGATCCGAGCCAATAGAGGCATGGACATGTTGGGGTTGATGAACGGTTGGATAATTGATGTCGAGAACTTTTTTTGTTGTCATCATGGAGACATGTGAGGATCACGACGAGGGGGAGTGAGTAATGATGCTCGTGTACGTTGTCTTCTATTGTTTCTTCATACCGAAGACATGATCTTAGTCCAGCCAAACCCAAGTCTATCGTATACCATCCCTTACGCCCGTCATCAACGCCAGCTTTTCCATCCTATCCTGTCCTGTCCTGTCGTATACGAAAGCATGAATCATATACCCCAAACCCCTCCTTGACCCATCCATATAAGAGAAAAGAAATCAAACCCAAGACCCGTCTAGAATAATGTTCCCATCCCTGAAATTTCGTTCCATGCGTGTGCTCATCCAGGATGATTTATTGGATTGTTTATGGGTGTCAGCCAGAGGAGACAGAGGCCCGGTCAGATGGTTTCTTGGGCTTGACCTGGGTTTGGCCACTTTATCATTGTTAGC
This sequence comes from Xylariaceae sp. X170, assembly GCA_028637755.1. Lineage (NCBI taxonomy): Eukaryota > Fungi > Ascomycota > Sordariomycetes > Xylariales > Xylariaceae > Xylariaceae sp. X170. The sequence goes on along the minus strand of JAJFDJ010000031.1, from coordinate 36,705 downwards.
AAGACTCAACCATCATGGTAGGTATATAGAGTAGATATAGAGGGATGTATTCAGCGTCGACTTACTAGTCTGGAGTTGGCTCATCTTCATCGTAACCCCTGGCTTTGTGATTGATGACAGCGACAGTCTTGCCGTCGGCACCGACTCGTTCAGTCATGATGACCTGGTGGTTTTCTGTAAAAGAAAGAGACATGTTAGGGCTTTCGACTCCTTGTTGAAGAAACGTAGTATTCAATGAATGCTTTTCTTGAGAGTGTATGTGTATATGTAGTAGGCAAGAGGTAGACGTACCAGCTGTGTGTGAACGGAAGATAATATGATTCACGACGGACTCGGACGAGGTCGAGGCCTGGCCTGGGGAGGTGTTTCGAGACGACATATCGTCTTTGTTTGTGTTGTTGAATAGCTTTGTTGTTTGATAAATGGATTGGAGATTGCTATGGGCGAGTACGAGTACACAATCGCAGTGGTGATGACCAAGTCTGAGTGTATGTATGGGATGGGTGAGATGGAAGGGTTGGCACAGAATGAGACGGGAGAGATCTGGTTTAAATGCTTTTTGCAACGGCAGTAATCCGCTGGAGAACGGTCTCGATAACGAAGAGAGAACGAGAACTTGAGTTGACAAGGGCGTTCAGGCAACTATGACTCTATTTATGCCGAGAGGTATGGTATGGTATACGTACTGCTCTTAACCTCTGTTTGCCTTGCCTTGCTCCCTGAGTCCTTCCGAGGCCCTCAGTCCTCCTCCAGCTCTGCCCGCCCACCACTACAAGATACTTCCCACACGTACCGACTTACCATCCGCAGAAGTGACAAGGTACCATCGGCGTACATCGCAGGCAGACGACAAACATCAAACGGGTGGACAGCTCACCTCGCACGCACTTGCTCATTCACTTACACATCCCGTCGCTCAGTGACTCCGTCCCTCGCCCGGTCAGTTAGTAGTATTATGGTAACTCACGGACATAAAAAGAGAGGGGGAGGGGGAGGGGGAAGAAAAAGTATGTGTCCGACGAAGACAAAGCACACCCATTGCTTCTCACCGACACCGTCCGAGCGAGGGGCATGAGAGAGCAGCAGCAGAGCAGAGCGAGAATCTGGTCCGCGCCGAGCCACGCACAGCCGGTTGCCTCAGGATAGGTAGTCTGGAAACAATCCATTGGTTAATTCCGATCGATTTTGTGACGGGAGCACGTGTGTGTGAGTCAAACGGACAGGAAAAGAGAACAAGAAGTGACTGAAGAACTGGGTGAGTGACCGGATAAGTACCCCCGTGAAGGCAGCAACGGCAGCAGAGAGTCTGTCAGCTGAGGGGCGGCCGGAGTGGATACGATACGCCCGTCGTGGCTCCGTCGTGGCTCAGTAGAAGGAGTTTGTTAGTTGTGGTGATGTTGGGGGCCTGATATCTAGGGCGCCTCTTCGTATGGGATGAGGTCTGGACCGGACGTTTTCGGTGAAGAGAGCAAACAATGACTTGTATTACGGACGGTGGTGAAAGGAGCAACGACCCCTGCGGAGTAGCTGCGGTGTGCGGGTGTCCCAATTCTGTCAGCGAGGGAGCACGGCGAGCGGGTGCCCGAACAGGCAATTTTGGCAGGCACGATCACTCCATCTTCCGGGATGAGCAGATGCTTGCCTGCCGAAAACGAAGGCAGTCCGTAGGTAAGGTTCAGTAGGAAAAAGTGAAATCCAATCTGGAAGCCCAAGAGGCAATGGCGAGCTGAGATCTGTGACATCTGACATTCGTAGGTACGAGTACCTGCCCCGTACCTACCTACCCACCTAGGTGTTCACCAGGTGCGCTTAGCCAGGTTATTCACTTAGACCGAATGGAGTTAGCAGCGTCGTATTATTAGGCCCGGTGCAGCTAGAGCTCCCCCGACGTGGGTTGCCTCCTCTTTCTGGGATTGGCGTGTCCATTGACTCCATTCCCGGTTACGTCATAGCTCTCTTTCACCGTTATTCATTTGCTACCCTTTGGGCCTTTCCAGACCCCGTCTTCACCTAAACTCCAGCCCAAAGAGCCGTCAGGAGGAACAGCTCTTTGCCTTCTCATTCTACTCGGAATACTACGTCCGTCCCAGTCAAAAATTCAGTCAGCTAGTCGAATTGTCATCGTCATGGCTACCCACGAAGAGCCTGCCCCCTCAGCTATCGATGAGACCCCGATCTCACCTGTCGCCGATGCCCGCGACCGCAAGATGTCATTGGAGCAGCACCTCAAGCAACGCCCAGACAAGGCCGAACTCGTAGACAGGCATATCCTGCTGTCGTCCACCGTTGCCTCGAGTCTGCAAGAGGCGCGCAAAGAGGTGTGTCCCTATCTTTCTCTTTCGTTTGTTTTATTCTCATAGGTCACCCGTTACACATGGCATTGCCCAATGCCCAGAGCCCAAAGTCCTGCTGCGAGGCAACAAAGCTAAGATCTTACCCTTCCCCCCTTTAGCTCGAGAAGCATATGCGTGCAGACTCGCTCAATGGCAAGATCTCGCATCGCCCGTCCCCTGAACAGCTTATCAAAGAAGGAGTCCTTCACGACGATCCGCGATCCCCCGAGGAGAAGTACGCCGAGGCCATTGAGGACGAGTACGCGAAGCGAGAGGGTGGTGCCTAATTGATTCCCCATTTCAACTCACCTGGTTTGGAAGTTTGTGAGCCCTTGGAGAAGAACGGAGAGGCATCGGCCGTATGGTGGTATATTTGACCCAGTATGATATGATAATAAGTCTGTTTATGTGTTTGGAATAATGAGTTTATGTTCATCTCACCGGTCGAAGTTTTGGTGCTGTCGGAGGTGAAACGGTGAACCTGTGCTGTGTTGTTGTCTTGCGTTTCTGGCATTACGCGAATGCAAAATTGATTACTCGATTCAATCCAAGTCCTTGAAATGATCCGAGGTGGGCTGATTGCCTCCCTTGGCTGTGCTTCACTTCGTTCTGCTTGACTTGTGTCATGACGGATAAGGCAACCATTCGAGTCCTACGCAACTCTCTCTTCCTCAATCAGCGCAAAGCGACTCATCATTTATAGGGTAGTATTTTGCCTCACGGCAAGGGTATTCGTGGTGATGGCGAAGCAGTAGGACGTGTCAACTATCATAGACAGGGGTAAAAAAGAGAAAAATAATAAAGAAAGAGAGGAAAGAGAAAAAAAAATCACGCCGCAAGTAATGTGAGTCATCCTGAGGCAGAAAAGGCGTTTGATCCCACAGCTTCTGCTACGACTTCGACGCGGACCAGTCCTGGGAGACTGTAATCAGAGATGTTTGATGTCACAAGAAGGGACGGGATGAGGCTCATGGAAGTATTCATCTTCCCACCAGTCAAAACAGCCAAAAGAACGACTGTCATCCCAACAAGCTTTTTCTCGACACAAGCCGGGATTGGTCCGGATGTGTTCGTCAACAAGTTCTTCATCGACTTCCTTACTTTCTGATAGGGGCATTTGACGCGCTGACAACATACTACTACCTACATATCTGTGTGTGTGAGTGTGTGTCTCGCAAAATGCATGTGTTCGGTGCCTTCTCGAACCGCCGTTCACCAAACGGCGAGCAATGGGAAGAGTCATTGGTTTCAGTTGTGGACGCTGTGTCTGAGGCATCGGCTAGACAATTGGCGAATGGAGGAGGAGATTCACTAGCCGAAGCTATCCTCACCACTAACGTAGGAATCCGTGGTGTCACGATGGTTAGGCCGGGGGGTAGTGTCGGTGCTAGTGGTTAGTCGAGTCTGGCAAGAGCGTTTCTTCTCCTGGTACAGTGTTGGCGACTGTATGGCTGTTCGTGCGATCAGAGTGCTCCTTCGACTCGTGGCGTGTGTAACTGCCCTAAATGCACGTAATTAGAGTGCGTAAAACACAGTAAGGTTAGTACAGCTTTTACAGTACATACGGTGTACATAGCTGAGGTGCACAGTTGTCACTGTGCGAGCTGTGATCCCCGAGAATCCCCTCTCGACGACGGGCCACGACTACCGCTCTCTAGCTCCGATTTCCCATGCGCCTTCAGGCCACTAATTATCTGCCTTAGTGTAGGGCATCTACGCTACGCTACCTACGCTACCTGCGCTAAACCACGAGCACGCGCTAGACTAGAGGCTTCCTCATTAACTAAAGTGCGCTAAAGTCGCTAACCAGCACCCTCCCAGGCTCCTACGAAGTACAACTCCGTGGCCACTGCCACTCACTCGAACTCCCGTCATTCATCCTCGCATCTCCTCGCAAAGGAGTACCGATTCGGAACTTCAGCCATCTGATATCAGCTTTGTATCTCGTCGCTACTATTCCCGTCTGGCCTCTCTCTGTGCACAATAGCTTCATTTCTGCATATGTATTGTCTTGCTGGAACAGATATGACGTAACTCCTCGGCCCGCCTTACATGGTCATCCATCCCATCGGTCTCTCTGTCTCATCCTATCCCGTCCCATCGTTATTCATGCCTCAGGCCCTCCCTTTCCTGGTCCCGTGCCTCTTCTGTTAATACCGAGGATCAACCCGTAGACTTGCGCGCATCTCCTCTTTTCTTCCCTTCCCTCCTATCGTATCATGCCCTAGTATGCCATGCGCTCCCGGCTTGTTCGTATCTGCAAGCCGTATATCTTCGCGAGATGACCTTTTCTATCAACATCCTGTCGCCTGTCCCTCCTATTCGCCCCGCCCACCTTGAATCACTTCTCCCCTCCAAGCCAAGAACCCAACAGCACCCCTCAAATGCATCTCTCCCCGGCGCACTCGTCTCGAAGGTCGTCGACAGTCTTCTACACTTCAAAGATGGCTTAACTCACTCGGAGCGCGAAGCGAAGCGCATTCGCGACGAGCGCCGCCAGCTCCTCCTCGCTCGCATGCACAACGCCGAGTCTTGTAGTCAGTGGGATGCTGCTGCCCAAGAACTCGACGTTCTCGAAGGCCATGAAGACTGGAAGTTCGACGAATCTACCGGCGACTACAACCCGGAAATGCTCACGGCATGCCTAAGAGATCTCGATAATGCTCGCGAAAGCGGCGACATGCGCGCCATGATGCATCTCGTCCGGACAGCGCTGTCGCGCGATCTTGGTGGCATGGGTAATATCGATCTATACCGACACTCTTATAGTGGCACTAAGAAGTTGATCGAGCGATACGTCGATTCCGCCCTTCAGACTATCGCCGCGCTTGTCGAGCGCACCACGCAATGCCCCGTGCGCCCAGACTGCGCCCGCTTTCAGGGGGAGCAGAACGGAGATAACGAAGCCCGTTATGACGGCATTGACGATGATGGCGAAATAGACTCCCGCGATCTGCTCGATGCCATGCTCTATGCGCGCCAGAGTTTCGGCAGAAGCGCCCTCTTGCTAAGTGGCGGTGGCACTTTCGGCATGTCCCATATTGGCGTTCTGAAGGCTTTATTCGAGGCGAAGCTCCTACCACGCATCATTTCTGGCGCATCCGCCGGGTCTATTGTATGCGCCGTGTTTTGCGCCAAGACGGACGACGAGATACCGCAAGCGATACGAGAATTTCCCCACGGTGACCTGGCCGTTTTTGAAGAACAAGGAAACGAGGATGGCCTGATGGACCATGTGCGCAGACTGCTCACTGAGGGCAACTGGTCTGATATCAAGCACTTGACCCGCGTGATGCGCGATATACTGGGCGATATTACCTTCCAAGAGGCTTATAACCGTACGCGGCGCATATGCAACATATGCGTGTCAACAGCATCCATCTACGAGCTTCCACGACTCCTGAACTACGTAACAGCGCCCAACGTCATGATCTGGTCTGCCGTTGCTGCCTCCTGTTCAGTCCCGATTGTCTTTAGTGCCGGGGCCTTGCTAGTGAAGAACCCCTTAACGGGAGAACAGAGTCCATGGAACCCTACACCACAAGCGTGGATTGATGGTTCCGTCGATAATGACCTCCCGATGACGAGGCTCTCGGAAATGTTCAACGTTAACCACTTCATCGTATCTCAAGTCAACCCTCATGTTGTCCCATTTCTGATGAAGGACGAGACACCATGTTTGCCTGATGAGCGTCAATCTGCTATCTATAAAGAAGAGCCCGATTGGTTGTATGCCATGACGACCCTCGCCAAGTCGGAAGCATTGCATAGAATGCAGTTGATGGCTGAGATTGGTGTTTTTCCTAATCTAGTCACGAAACTACGCTCGATTCTGAGCCAGAAGTACTCGGGCGACATCAATATCCTCCCGGCCATTGGCGTTCTTGATCTTCCCAAGATCCTAAGAAATCCCACGTCAGAATTTATGACGCGCTCTTGTCTTCTCGGCGAACGCGCCACTTGGCCCAAACTGGCGCGCATCAGAGACCGTTGCGCTATTGAACTTGCCCTCGATCGTGCCGTCCATGCCCTGCGCGCTTCAGTGGTTTTCAGCAAAAGCCAAGTCGACCTGCGACGCATGGTCACGACGCGACAAAGACCTGTCCGCAAAGCCAGCTTCGAAGTGAAGACTACACACGTTGAGGATAAACTCAAACCACACCATCGGAGATCTAGTGGTAGTAATCTGGCGAGTCCGTACTATCATCGCACGCTTGTTGATGCGGCTGCGAATGACAGCTCGGATGATGAGGAGGAGAGGCTGGATATTTCCATACGCCATCGCCGTCAGGTGAAGGCGAAGACGTTTCCGAAACATGTTGTGCTGTTTGGCACTGGAGCGACGGCTACGTCTGATGCTTTTGGTTCGGGCAAGGGGTAGGGATTCGGCTTGTTAGAGTATGAGGTGCATACAGGTCTGGATGTTTATACAAACAAGATGGATATACTCGGTGTTTACCTAGAAAGGGGGTAAGGGACGGACCCCTTTCGCTCCTGGAAAAGGTACATACATCTCTGAATGTCGATATCTTCAGGGGTTAACTCTGGTTAAGGGGTTTATTGAATCGGGATTACTGATTGTCTTATTGAGCCAGAATGGATTGGGGTTACTCATTGATATGAGTAACGCGACGCGGTCCTTACCATCACTTACACATCACACCTTTGAGACCCGGTCTGGACATCGCGACACTTACAAACCAACATTGCTTCAGGGGCGTTCTTTAATGCCCACAAGAAGCACTCTCATCGAGGTACATTGCATGGACGGTTCTTGTTTATATTGTTTTATTGTCGGCTTTCACATACCCATATCATCAGCAGCATTTGTTACTTTAGGTTTATAGGCAGGGTTAGGGGTAGGGATATTTGCATTATCATCTTCATTACTACTCTTTGTGCTTTTTTGAATGTTGGTGATATGTTGGTGAGGTATTAGTCGTTGAGTAGAGGGAGGATGCTGGAGTGATTGGTGCGATCAGTCGGAGACTGTGCTCGGTGAGGACTCGGTGAGTGGTCGATCGTCCCGATCAAGCCGTATTTGTTACTAGTGATCGCACCGAGCACTCGGCGCAGACGATTGATCGAGCTATCATCCGAGCGATCGTGACGATCAGTAGAAGATACTCTCCTCGGGGCGATCATTTACTTCTCGGCCAACTAGCAGGACCAACAGCCGTATACAGCATCATCATCACCTTCATATTAACAGTAGATCAGACATCAGCATTGTCATTTCAACCTCACCACGAGAAGACCAACACCCTTAGTGAAAAAACAAACCCATTTATTCTGCCCAGTATGATATGATCATTTCAACGAAGAACCCAACCCTCTAGGATTACGGAATACGTACGTAGCTACATAACTTCAGCAAAAGAGAAAGAAAAAAAACAGGTCATCAATTCCTTCCATCACTCCCCACCTCATACATAATCTTCATTATCGGAGGACCGTCGTCGTCCATCGAAATCTAAGAAACGCGACCCCCCGTCATTATGGGTACTAGAGGGCCGCGACATGTTCGCGATGGACGAGACCCCGATGAGCGCGAGCAGCCCGATCAGATACCGATCGTACGCCGCCCCGTCTTCCGTCGACAGCCACGCGAAAAATTCGACCTCCTCCTAGGGGCCGCCTATTCCGAGTCCGACGCTGCGTTGTTGGCTCACGTATCTCTCTCCTCCTCCACCACCACCACCGCCTCCGCGACCGCCGTCGCCGCGCTCACGGTCTACCGTTGCGCGCATTCGGCGTCCTTCCATGAGGCCGCGGAGACCGCGCTTCTGTAGGCCGATGACGCTGCTTAGTTCACCGGTCCAGACTTCTTCGAGAATTTCGCGGTCGGCGTCCGAGACTTCGCTGCCCCATTCGCTGCCGGAGACGCTGCTCGTTCCGCTCAGTTCGGGACTGCCGGGGCGGTGGCTCGGCACGTTCGTGTCGATGCGGAGCTCTTCCATGCCGTGGATCGCCTCTTCTATGTTGCTCTGAGAAACAGACTGGGATCGGTGACCGATGCCGTTGGCGCCGCTGCTGGGGCCAGCGACATCGGGCGCGCCGAAGAAATTAGGATTAATGCTGCCGTCGATGCCGCGTCCGCCGCCTGCAGCCATGGCGGTGGCGTTGAATACGGCTGCGGCGTTGCGGGAATCGAGCAGCGCGTGAAGTCGCTCGACGACGGCTTCTAACAGGCCGTCGACTTTGTAGGGGCGCGCGATTTGAAGCAGCGAGCAGAGGATCTGTGGCGTGCAGAGTGTAGAAGACGGAGCTGGTAGAGATGATGTGTAGAGGAAGTGCAGGAGTGCCTGCACCGTAAGATAGGTATGGGGAAGGTAGAGACACCGCGGTCTCGAGCTTGGCGCGAGAGACGCCGGGGTAGGAGCCGCGTTGACGGTTGTGATGTCTACAGCGCCACTACCGCTTGAAATAGACGTACCAGTCGTACTGGGTGGTTTCATCGAGGCGGTAGACGATGCGTTGTCCAGTGAAGACGCGGATAGGCTGCTGTCACCGGTATTCCGATTCGACTGTGTTATCGTCAATGTGGATATACGGGCGCCTGCTTGGTTAGATATGCCAGTTCTCAGGGTCATCGCATCGCTGCCATCCTGTGCGGCGGCTCCTTCACGAAGTAGTTGTACGAAGTACGGTCCCCATCTTCTCGCAACTACTCTGGAGTTGATGGGTATTCTCTCGCCGCCGATACACAGGATCTCCATATCCGACAACTCTCGCAGTGACAAGGCTTTTTCGCCCAGCTCTTCGGCCGCACGAGAAAGGGACCTGCCACCTGCCTTCCAACCAGCCTTTCGCGCAACACTCAGACCAGGCGCAACGAACGGGCTGCTGGCAGACAAGAATCCCGACATAGGCGTGGTTTTGCGTGGGTTATCATAAAAGCCGAACGCTTCCAGCTCCACCATGCAAATATTAGAGAAGTTGATGCGCCGATGATTATAATCTTCGACAAGACTTCTTTTCCGGCTGCCAAGAACGACAAACGTATTTCTCCTATGCCATAGGATACCCCTATTCCAACTTCCTTGACTGAACACACTGGCGCCCGCATCGATACGGGACCAAGTAAGGGTCTTGAGGTCCAACGCCCACAATGCGTATTCTTGTTTGTTACTCGTCAGATACGTGCCACTAACCACAAAATGAGTATCAAGAACACCGCCATTCGGGAACCGTAATCCCGGGGGCGTATAGGCGCCAGACATAGGCCTCTCCGTCAGGGAGCCATCGGGGGCTCTGATCTGTAACTCAAGTTTGACATCTAAAAAGTTGTAGTTAGAGTATATGAGCATCGAAGAGCTCGTCCCTTTGCCGTCCGAGCTGGCTCCGGCCTCCTGACGCGGGACAGGGTTGTTTCCCCTGCCGATCTTCGCAGTCACTTCGGCAGAGAGAGGCGCAACAACACTGCGGTATGCGCCACATTGTTTCCCCAGAGGTTCAGTCGCTGTCCACTTCAGACTGCGCAGGTTGAACACACTAATCTCTTCAATATAGTGATTCGAGGCATCCTGCCCGCCGACAATGATCATCTCAGCACCTCCGGTTCCGTCGATATCTGTTCCTATGCGGCCTTCGTTCGGGTTTCCGTTCGATGGATTATGCTGAAGCGCAGAGAGCGGCGCCTTATGAGACACGAACGTAGCAGATGAAGGCGTGACACTGGCGCAGTGCGCATAGCGACCTTGAGGCGCATCTTGCGAAGGAATGTATGTCCAAACTCTTGTAGCGATATCATAGATGTAGATGTCAGACATGACGGTAACTTCTGGCTGCTGATCTGGAGACGAAATCGGTGACTGAATATTAGCAGTAGGGGACATTCCTCCGTAACAAACCATCTTCGTATCCCCTAGAGCGCACATGGAGTGGAAGTAACGCGGAGGCGGAATGTCGCCGGTCGTGTCGATCTTGGTCCAGTGTCGACTGATAAGATCCAACTCGAATAGATCCGAGGTTAAGGGACTAGGTCGGCTCTTCGATAGTATGCGACCACCAAAAACGTACAGCTTGTCCCCTATTATTGTAGTCGTCGCGCCGACGAGCGGGAGCGGCTGTCGGCCGGTGGTTCGATGAACATTACACATTAATCCAGACAGATGCGCCGAAGATCCGCTGGGAGGCATGGGCCCGACGTTCGCTCCGAGCGATGGGGTTCGATTCGCGCCGATCTGAGGGGACGGGCCGGTAGAGTGCGGTCCATTGCTTCGTCCTATATATTGACCATCGATTCCTTCATTTCTGAAACTTCCGTAGGTAATGTGACCGCTGCCATTGGCATCGAGATTATCGCCGTAGCCCTGACTCTGGGGGATCGAGATACCGGGATCCATTGTGTTCGACATACCCTCCATAACCTATCTCTTCAGTATTCGTGCTCAAAAGGCGTCGGTAGATTAGTGAGACAGCAGTGGAAGTAAGATGCGCGAGGAGGCGCTATGGTGCAAGGGCGACGGCAGCCAAGCAGCGGCTTCTCGAGGCTATCATGTAAATTCAAGCTCGCAGCATTGCGCGGCGGCGATGTTGAGACTGAGCTCGCCGCTTCTGGGAGGGAGCCGGTACTAGTCGATGGTCTGTCAAGTTTGTCGACGCTCTGCTCACTCGAAGTTAGATACGAGACTGACAAGATGATGATGATGGTTGTAGTGATGGTGATAGCAGGCTTGGTGGTATTCGGGAGGGCCTTATGCCGATCAAGCAAGGGGAGAGACAGCCAGGGTGGAGGTAACATCGTGATCGCGGGGCATGTTAGCAGTAGGTAGACATCACAGACTACGCATTCCTCCCTGTCACTTCTCGGTCACGCCATAACCGATCACCGATGCGATCGGCGAGGGGTCGACGATAGCAGAGTAGAGTAGCAACACGGCTTGCGCAGACAGTGCGCACATGGCCGACAAGCCTGCCTGGGTGATGGCGCAACGCCCTCATATCCACAGCGCTTGACGATGATCATTCACGAAGGGGTGCCTGCGGTCTGGGATGTGCTGACGATCGATCCAAAGCAAAGATGCGCACGTACCTCTTCTTCTCTGTAGCGGGCAGAGACTACTGTTCGATGATCTGCTCCCCCGGGAGCCACAGCGAGAAAGCACAGCTTCCGGATTAGGTGGAATATTAGCTAGCGGCGAGAATCGAATCTCAGTGATGATGGCTGTCGGGCCTCTTCGTCGCTCTGGGCTTGGCTGAAGCTGTAGAATTCCGTATGTATCTCTATCGTCGTCACTTTATCCGCGGGTGGAGCGTTCCAGCGGCTTAACACCGAATAAAGGTGGTATCTGCGAGTCAGTTGCGCCGGGATGTGTCCAAATGGTGACGAAGGTGAGGGTGGTGAGTGAGTGTATGGATTAAGGTAGGTAGACCGTGGCTAGTTCAATGGCAGAAAACGGTCGGCGAGATCCAACTCGGATTCTGGTGAGATGCTGTCGAAAGTGACGGAGCTGGAACTGATGATTGCCAGGCGCGGCGTGTCCACGAGGGCCAGTAGTTCGGGAAGTGCGAAGTGCAGGTATATTTTTAGTTTAGGGGCACGGAGGACACCGTGTCGAAGTCAGCCAGGCCAGGCACTGTACGGTATGGGACTCCTTCAGGATCTGACAGGATACGTAAGTGATACTTTGACTCAGGCAGGATAATGGCAGCAAACACTCGTACTCACCAAGTCTCTGGCAGCACCCCTTTTGGCGCATAACGCATTAGATAATGCATGCGCGACCATCCGATGCAAGGGCGAGGGTGTGCATAATCACGCTATGCCGAGACAGGAAAAGGGTGGGAACCTGTCCGAGTCCGGAGTCCGGCCCACTTTATTGTCTGCGATTCCACCTGGAGCTGGAGCTCAGCGAGGGCACTTTTTGAAAAGACTCCAAGATTGTTGGAGCTTGGAATCTTCAAGCTTGGTGTTGGTGATGGGCATGCGGTACGGCATGCTCACTTCTTTGTCCCATCTCACCCAAACAACCAACGTACATGATGCACTCTTGGCAGTCTATTACCGTTCTAGGATCACCGTCAGCTCTTACGCCATGATATGAAGCTACACATCCGTGCTCGCCCGACTCACCTATGGGAACGAGGCGACCGAGTCAAGAGAGGTGCGTAGTCCAGGACTAGACCAAGTTACCATGTGCAGGAAGCGATGCTACGTCGAGAGGATCAGATCCTATAGGTAGGAAAACATGAGGACCCGGAAACTAGGATACGCGACGAAGAACTGGGGCCGAGTTCACCATCGTCGTCGCCCAATGACTATGAGTCTTCACTTTCCGAGGAAACGCCAAGAACTGTCAATTTTTACTGGTTTTTTTCATTACTACCTATGTATGCCGCTTGTAGCCGTGAGGCCGTGATCCCTCTACCTATATCTCGCAGGCCGAACAGGATCTCAGCTGCGAAGACTCCCACTACCGGTCGTTTTATCGACGACGACATATCATAAATTGCTAGAGATACATGGAAATGTGTCGTCTTTCAGAGCTCATGACCCCGGGATAGAGGTCAGTTCAAGAGCGGACGAGCAGTACAGATGAGTAGGAAACAGGAAACGATGTTTTCAAATTTACTGCGAGGGCAGCTTGGTGAAGCGCAGATACGGCTTGACGGTGCGGTAGCCAGGGAACAGCTTGTCGGCCTGCTCGTTGCTGACGCTGGGGGCGACGATGACATCGTCACCGACCTTCCAGTTGATGGGGGTGGTGACCTTGTACTTGTCGCCGGTCTGCAGGGAGTCGACGATGCGCAGCACCTCGGCAGAGTTGCGGCCGGTGGAGGCCGGGTAGGAGAGGATGGTGCGGATCTTCTTGTTGGGGTCGATGATGAAGACGGAGCGGATGGTGAAGGCAATGCCCTTCTCATCCACGTTGGTGGTGTCCTGGTAGTCGATCCTGAAGATGACTGTCAGCATATATGATCGGATGTGGCCATATTGGAGGTCGGAATGACGGATGGCTTATATGCTTACATGTCATATAGGTAGGCGACCTTGCGCTCCTTGTCGGCAATGATGGGGAAGGTGACCTTGCCACCGGTCACCTCATCGATATCCTTGATCCAGCCCTCATGGCTGCCGACGGTGTTGGCGGACAGACCAATCATCTTGACACCACGCTTGGTGAACTCGGGCTCGAGCTTGGCAAAGGCACCGAGCTCGGTGGTGCAGACGGGAGTGAAGTCCTCAGGGTGGGAGAAGAAGACGACCCAGTGGTTGCCAATGAACTCGTGGAAGTCAATGGGGCCCTGGGTGGTGTTGGCCTTGAAGTTGGGAGCAACGCTGCCCAGGCGGAGACTGCAGTGATGAAACAAAAAGTGTCAGTCGGTTTTACAATGATGAGTTGATGGAGTCAATTGCCCGTGATACGGGAGTTGATGTTGCGCTGATGACGACTAATAGCCATCACAAGGGGGATACGGGGTTACTCACGGTGCAGGCTGGTTCTCGTGGTGAGCCATGGTGAGTATCTAGATGATCAGTACCTGATATTCGTAACTGCGAAGAGTTGTGGAGTATAGAAAAAGATGAAGAAGCTCAAAGGGATGAATGACTTGGAGAGAGAGAGGGAGTCAAGACCTGAGAGGGGTAGCAGGAGAGCAGCCAGGATTTATAATCCGTCCAAGATGTCCTCTCCTCCCTTCAGAGCTCCGAGCTATGAGCTATGTATGGCATATGTAAACTGCTATGTAATCCGTACCGTCATCCGGTCACCCGTACTCACATTTCTCATACAAAAGGTACTTGGTTCAACCTATACCGTGCTGTTGCGTTAGCTGAGCCGACAATGACGCGATCTTCTTCTTGCTCTTCTTACGTGTGGTTATAAATAGGAACGCGAGCCAGACCAAGGCCGTCTCAGAACGAAGTGGAGGGCGGGGAATGGGAATGGGATGGGAAAGTGGTGCGCTGCCAGTTTTGGTTTACCCGAAAGCGGGAGGCACGTTTTTGTATCGTTTGTTACGGACTTTTGCTTTTGCGGGTTAACGGATTACGTAGATCCCCGAATGGGATGCACGGTAACGGTAACGGTACGGTACGGGCCATGGGAGGTCTCTCGAGGTACCTAACCTACCCGTTAGGTAACAAACAGTTGCGCTCGTAACAAACCGGGGGGCTAAATTAGTTAGCGTAACAGCCGCCCTTTTGCCCCCCTTGTCTGCCTCCTTATGTACAGGCTTGACCTCCTGTCTTGCAGCAGCGATAGGTACGACTGGAATCAATCCGTCTCCTGACTTGAGCAATAGAGCCAGAGCGGTTCTTGAGACGGTTCTGTCGCTATGCGGCCCGCCGCGTCTGTTTGGTCATGGCTTTTTTATTGCTACGAAGTGACGGGTCTCGGGTCAGTGAGAGAGCGAACGAGCACGCAAGACCGATGCCGCGTTGTCTTTTTGTTGTTGTGGGATGCATCATGAGCGGCGGACTGTCTTGTCGTGTCGTGCAGGCCAGACCGTTCCTTAGACGGGCCGAGTGAGACATTGTCACGGCTTATCAAGCGACTCACATGATGGTAGTCGGTGGCTCGCGACTGATTCTTGAACATCAATTGGTTAAGGAGTGCAGCAGAGGATGTAGATCGCGTCACTTGAAGATGTAGCTTGGGACTTGTTTTCTTGGGGCTTCGCTCCTCGGCTTCAGCTGGTCTCTTGCGAGACTAGGCATGCGGTTATCGACGGGGCAGTTCACATTCAGGGGTATTAACGACTCACGAGGCATTAATGGAGCGTTTTAGGGGAATCAGATTTTAATTTGGTCATAATATTCTTACTATCATGGCGAGATAGATAGAGAGAGAGAGACAGAGAGAGAAAGAGTAGTCATGCTTACGAGAATGGAATAGAAACGAAAAGAAAGGAGAAGAAAAAAAAGATCGACTCAACTAACTGACAGGCAGGTCGGTCGATTCATTCACGCTTTGTAACCAGGGGCGTAGACATACTCCTTGCTCCTTCGCTCGAAGAACTGGAATTCCCGTGGCTTGATGAACATCGGCTCTGTCTTGGCGAGATACTCCTTGAAGTAGTCCTGCGTCGTCACGTTGTCGATCATCCATTGCGGCGGCTTCGACCAGTCTTCTACCCAGGTGATTTTTCCCGGGTCCTCGGGGCTCTTGACGACCTCGAAGAAGAGACATTCTGGGATCGCGGTTACCTTGTCGAAGACGGGCTTGAAGGCCGCGAAGAAAGCGTCGATGTTTGATGGGGCGATGTACACTGTGACGTGCAGACTGGTTCCGTAGGGGTAAGACATTTTGTCTGTTGGTAAGTAGGGTTTGTAGTCGAAGACTGCCCGGGTTTTTAGTAGCTGCTGTGGTGGGTTTTCTGATGTTTAGTTGAGGAGAGTTGAGAAGGTGAGTTAGTTGCGGTGATGAAGGAATCAGGGACAGAGGGCGTGTTCAGCGGACTTATATACTCCTTGGGCTACAAATCACGTTTCTTGTTGTTGAACAGACAACAATGACAATGTTTATTCACAGTCATTATACAATAGAGGACGTGTTCGTGAACAATGAAATTTCTATAAAATACAATAACTTTGTTCGTCAGATGGTGAGTTGCGCAAAGGGAAGCGTGTGAGTCTTTGTTAGTGGTCGATGTTTCAGGGGAGAATCACTGTCGGGTGGCCTTTAGGGGTTATTCGGGTTACCAACTATTACCAACGTCTCTCCGTCAACTTCAACATCTTCTGGCCCGTTGCCTTTGCTTCCAACGTTTTGAATAAAGACTGTTACCTCTTCTATCTTCTTACCTCTATCTATTTGAATACATATCGTTACTCTCTCCTTTCTCCTGAAGGTACTTTTGTAAATCGTTCCCCTTACGTACAGCGGGTCTAATAAGACGCTGACAGTTCAGACTCCCTGAATTCCAGGTCTCAGAATAGAAGCGGCACGGCACGTAGGGCTGAGGTGAAACTACAACTCCCTCCCGTTCGACTACATTCACAAGACTTCTCCGTTCTCCGTATCTGTCAGTTGGACAACCGTTTGTGAAACGGAAACTCGTTGATTATCGAATAAATATTACTGATCAGCGAATTAATGATATTCATATCATATTATCACTTTCTTCAGTATGATCGCCTAGCCATGTCATCCACTACCATGGTTCCCCTATCGGTATCACAGGCAATGGCTGCAGTTGATTAGTATACAGGGTACGGAATATTCGCCGAAGGGTGCATATATGTAAGGGGGCTCGCCGAATTCGATTTTCTTTTTCCGGCTTTTCAAGGTCTGGATTGGATTATGTGCATCGGGCGAAAAGATTCGGCGAATTACTTCCTTGTAAGCATGTGAACGACCAGTTTTCTTTTTCTTTTGACGTTTTGCATCGTTCACTTGATATGTTGATACGGCGTCATTATCCCACAGGGTCCCTATTCGACCACTGGCTTCTACTTTAGCAGAGCACATGCAGACCACCCAGAATAGCCACTGAAGCCACCGTCCAAGCTATATCACTCCCATCCCTTACAAATACAGGAGCAGGAATTGTCATATAGGTAACAGGAGTACGCAACAACTGGTAACACCTAATAGCTAGCAAATTGCCAAGACGGAGTGGCAAACACCCTTCAACTCAACTATCCAGGCATGGCTCTCGGTTCACATCCGAAGTACTGGATCGGGATGTTCTCCACGACCACGTTGAAGCCCGTGCTATAGACGCCGAGAGTCCAGACAGCAAATACACTCCGGACTACGCCGTCTAGTATGAACTCAGATAAAGCTGAAGAAGCTGGGGAAAGTCGTTAGGATGCCGCCATGACATGCGGCTCTGCTTCTCCTATTCGAGTGTTGTGAATCCCGACTTCAAGCATGTAATGAAACCTCATGCTCAATGATGGGAATCAGATTAGATATCTGATATGTGATCCATAGTGAGCATGTCGGTAGGTAGTATTCCCAGGACCCCTGATATGGATAAGCCCCACGTCTCTCCACGTCCCATACCGTCATCCCGACCAGCGAATGTCATCATCCCCATCCCCGCGTCAGGACGACACAGGTCGGCCGTCGCGGCTGTCGGTCGAGATGGACCCCGCGCTCGACTGTGGAGAGCTGATTACCTAGTGGACATGGCTCTTTCGTACGGCGTCGCTCTATTCCGTGTACCTACCTATTTATGTAAGTGAAGTACGCTTACGGCGTAGGGGTTGGAGACGGGTTGTCGTAGTCATTAGCACCCGGTCCTAACGGAGATTTACCTATGTACGGCTAGATCAGATGGCATGGGATGAGTTCTAGATGGGCTTGGTGTTGGTTATGTTTCAAGGCCAATGACGCGACTTTCTTCCTTTTCATCATAAGCTCGTGATAGGATATTGGATTCGATTGGAAGGGGACAGACAGATAGATACAATGACTTCAGTGATGAGATGGAGGAGAGACCTTGCTAGTAGCTGGGCGAACCCCGACTTTGCTTTTCCGGAGGCAATCACAACGCCCTACATATCCCATTACATGACCTCAGGGGCTTTGTAGGAAGTGCAAGGTACCTAAATAGTACAGGGGCGATGGCACGAGGACGGATCATGGGCCAAGTAAGCGGTGAGGAGAGCGATTCATGCAAAGGCTGACGAACGCATAGGAAAAAAAAAAGCAATGTGAAGAATAAATCATTGAGGAGACGAGCCAGCCAGTCTGTGAGTGAGCTAGCCAAATTAGATTCTAATCCCATAGTACCAGAACACCTTTTGTTTCTCGGATCCTTCGAGTTGGTGATAATTGTCGTCGTCGTTCGGGTGAGTTTAAAATCCGCCGCGTGGAGTCGGGTAAGCAAGGTATTAGAGGCCCCTTCGTCAAGGCAAACAACCGAAGTACGACGACGACGAGGAAATCAACCCCATGGCTGTGTTTCGCCAGTCTTACGCTGTCGCCGTTGCTCCGTTTAGCTATCGCGCGCCATCGTGCACTCCTGGCAAAGGCCCTCGGCATCTGACTCCTCGGTCGTGAGATGTGTCTCCTTACACGTGCCCTTCGTCGTGAAGTCGTCGCATTCGTTCATCCGGATCGTGTCGCTCGTGTACCATGCGCCGCACTCGTCGCAGTACCACTTCAGCAGCATAAACGTACACATCTGGCCTTTTTTCTTTCCGTTCTTCTTCTTCGGCTGCGAGATTTTGTCACGAGTTTTTCTTCTTCTTTTCTAGTAGATAATGCCGGAACGTTTCAGCATGCCAGTATCATTTTCTTCTGTTGGGATTGAGGGAGGATATGCTTGGAACTGGATCGTACTCACTGCACAGCCGTCGGCTCACTCGCCCACTACCCGTTCTCAAGAAGGAGAAGGAGAGAATGAAGATGAAGAAGGTCAAGATAGAGAAGCAGACGAAGACGAAGACGAAGAAGAAGAAAAATACATCCCAGCGGGCGCGATAAGAGTGATTCGCGAGGATTAGCCTCGTCCGAGTTCTTGTTTTTAACTCCTATTCTTTTCGGAACCTACGGGCCCGCGCACGCCCTGTCAAAAACACGCATTTTAAGTCCCCCTTTTTTGTCCATTCTGGGCACGGACAGGAGATGCCCAGCAACACAATACTGACGCGAGACTCCGGCACGGTTCTACAGACGTGCATTAAAAAAGAACCACCGGGCTGGGAGAGAATGACCAAAACGAACGACCACGAAAACAGGCATACGAACCCGCACGCGAGCAATGAAGCTGCACGTGCGCAGACACATATAACTGTGGACCTGACAACTCTTCTCCTCCTCTCGCTCCGCCCTGGAATGAGACACCACGTTATGAAATCTCAAGGGATGAAGTAATGGGAATGAAACCAGGCATTTTATTGATTGGATACAGGAGGTATATGAGATGGCGAAATCTCGGCTGCATTTGAACACCATCCCTGACTACCCACGCTCGGGGGAATCTTGTTCATTGGGCCATCGGAAGCGCCAAGTTTGAACCACTCCCACCTAAAAACCCGACTGCTGTCATCAAGAGAGAGCCTCGGAATACGCATCGCCGAGTTTCCCAACGACCCTCCACAATGCTAGATTAATACACATCGGACAGATCCGGCGCGAGGACTTGGTCATGTTGCTGCTGCTGCTGCTGGCGATGCATGCTTAGTTGTAATCCGGAAAACCGTCATGTGCTCCGCACGAAGAACTCTGAGCCAAGGGCGCTCTCCCACCTCCACGCCATGGAGTAACAGCGTTGGGCAGCTGTAAGCTGGGGCGGTCCGGTGATGAGGTTGCTGTCTCATCCACGAATAAAACTCATGAAAAGTAGCAAGTAGTGGGCAATACATGCGACGTCGCCAATGGGTTAAATTTGTGTTTTACTACGCATGTCAGTAAGCAGACCAGACCAGACCAGGCCAGAGCAGGAATATGATATAACGACACTATTCCAATGACATGTTTCAAACGCGCGCGGGGAGAGGGGAGGGGAGGAGGGGAGAAACATACCCAATTCCACTGAGGCTTTCCAGGTCCAATCGGTTGGTTTTGTCGACACCACCTGCTATCGGATTCGCCCGGTAGTTGAATAGGTAGTAATGGAGCTGACCATCGCCGGGGCCGAACTTGTGGTTCTCGAGGAACAGTCCGTTGTCCATTAGCGACAGAGCATTGTACACATCAAACTTCAGCTTCTTGCAGTGCACCAAGGAATCTGAAACCAAAGCGTTGAGTCGCTCCTTGAGCGCCTCCTTGTCAACGGGAGTCGTGAGACCGACCTCCGTCGCATAGTAGAAGAGATAAGCGGCCTTGATGTTCGTATGCTTGGGATGGTTAATGACTGAAGAGTCAAGGCAGTAGAATGAGATAAAGTCAGTGATCTTCTTGTGCTCGTCCTTGGGTGCATGTTAGTATACCACTAGTGAGTTATGGATGGAGAAACAAGCCATCTTACCTCTACTACATATGTCCATACGACCTGCTCCTCTGGTGCGTCCTTCTTGTTGTGCAACAGCCAATGTTCAACCTCGTGCTTGTCAAACGTCGCCGCCATGTCGAATCTCGTAAGGTACCGTGTCAGGAGATCCTGGACAGCGGCGGTATCCTTCTTCTGCATTTCCCTCAATCCCTTAATTGAGGTGCGCTCAGGAACCGCGTATTTCCGAACCTGGAAAAGGGGCTTGCTGTTGGCTGGGCACGGACTGAAACCAACCTCGTACAGCTTCTGCCAGTTGATGGCACGGTGGTAATATCTGCAGGTGCTGATAGGCTTCGGTAAGACAATACCACCGGTATAAATGGCCTGGAAGACACCCTCCAGGTTGCACAGACGAGTAATCTCCTTAATCAGAACGGGAGCGAGACGCTTGGCGCGCAGCTTCTTATGTATGCAGAGGAAATTGACCTCGGAGGCGTGAAGGACCTTGTCTCGAATGCGCAACTCGACGGGAATAGCAGCAATAAAGGCAACCAGCTTTTTAGATTGCGATGCGCGGACTCCTCGATGCCACTCCTTCTTCCAGCCCGGCGGCATCATGGCCCTGGCAACAATGGGTCAACACTCGGGCGTCGACTCGCTGTCCCTGCGTTCGGAGAAACTCACCACTTCAAGATGCTCGTGGAATAGTTGAATCGGAACATGGCCTCATCATCTTCCACGTAGTGACCGTTCAAGAGCTCCCAGACCTCCTTGAGCTGGGCCTCGTCGAGTAAGTCGAGCGTGGCCCACTCGAAGCCATCAATTAGTGGCGATGGCTCCTTCGCAATCTCGTCGACGCTTTGAATCTTGATAGGGCCCTCCTCAATGGGCTCGCTCGGGTTCGCGTCCTCGCCGAACTTAGGCACGGGCTGAGTCGCCCAGAACTTGTAGGCGCCCATATCCTTGACATTCTTGCCGCTGGAAGCCAGACCGGTCATGATCTCCTGGAGGTTGAGGCGGCGGAGAGCGTCGGCGGCGGCATCGGGCGTGTTTCCGGAGGCATTGGCGAGCTCAGTAGCCAGAGCGGGATTCAGGTCGAGGAGCTGGGAGATCTGGTTGTTCGTGAGACCCTCGAGGGCCTTGTTGGCGGGCTTCTTGGCGCTCCTCTCCTTGTCCTTGCCCTTCCGATTCGGCGGCTTGTTCGATTCGTCAGCCATGGTGGGAGGCAGTCGGCAGGCGAGGGAGGAATTGGAGAGAGGAAAGGCAACACGAAGGGCCGGTGACTTCTCGGTGGAGAGTTATGGTGTATGGGAGGGAAGTAGGCGGCGAGAAAGGAAAAGTGCCAACACGTAACTCGTAGCCGGTACGGAATACTTTCTGGATCCTGGCCCAGCAGATTGGAGAATCGCGGGGTGACACGGCGATCTGTGTTGTGCGATTCCACCGAAGACTTCCGTACTTCAGCGGGGTTGCTTTCACTACCTGCGCTAAAGACGGCCCCTCACCCGCCCACTTACTACCGGGACAGGACTAGCGTTGGCCGACCAATGCGAGTTGAAGTCGATCAATTACCATGTTGAGTTAGACAGGTTGCATACACAGTTCTCACTACAATTGACACGGTATTTACCTCGATAGTGGCGACGCGGAATTGCACGAACTTGTTCTCATGTGAACTTGCACTTGCACTTACACTCACTCACACCGTAACGCATCTAACTCTTTCTTAATCGAGGTCTATAGCTCTACGAGAATGGAAGAATAGTGAATTCGGAGAACTTACAGCCATCGTACTGACGAGTGTCACCGAGAATATTCCGTGCTCCATTCTATCCTCTCCTATATCAGCTCATGCCAGTCAGACTCGGGCGTGAACATCCTCATGACTGCAAGCGCGACATGCGAAGATGCTATGAGGTGGTTGTGTCCTATTCGACCCGGATTAGTTTCTTTTTCTCAGACATCGGGATGTAAGAAGAAAGAGACATACCACCATAGGGTACCAGCTCTTGCCGAATGACGATATCCGGCTCGGCTGAGACGATGGAGGTGAATGTGTTGTCGGCATAATACGTGCTCCTCTGCTGTTTCCACAACTCAAACGCCTCGCCATCCAGGCCTCGGCCGAGGGTCGCATTGGCAGCTGACTTGAACAGAGCATTGCTCTCGTGACAGGGAATCTCCAAATCATCCTTGGCGTGGATGATGGTCAGGCGTAGTCTCTTCCGGGTCAAGCGAACTGCCTCGGCAAGTCGACGGGCAGAATCCCATTGGTCTACCACGAAGCCCTGGAAAAGACGCAGCAGAGGCGGGATCGGCCGAAGAGGGGAAAGAATCGGGATAAAACCAGCGCCTTTGTAGCTGCTGAGCAGCGTCGGCACATTTGAGAAGCCGGAGATCAGAATTACGCCGGCAAACTCGACTTGTCTGGTAGCGAAATGCTCAACCACACCACTCGTCACGGCCGTCCCTAGACTGTGGCCCACGATGACGATGCGGTCAGGAGACACGTGGGCAACGTTCATGGCCCAATCCACTGCTGCAACCCCATCTTGAATTAGACCGGCCTCCGACGGAATGCCCTAGCGACAGAAAGTCAACGTCTTTGTCAGACTGTTGAGAGTGATTTCTTGGGTAAGGAGTAAAAGACGACTTTCAAGATATGGTGGCAGAGCGAATGCATCACTCGGGCCTAGGACGGATGGGTACAGGGACTTACCGTCGACCTCCCATAGCCTCGATAATCGATAGTGAGCACATGAAATGATGAGGTATCCGTCAAGGTATGAAGATGCTCTGTTCGCAGCCCCTGAGCTATGTGTCCCGCATTCTGTTTTCGACTGTCAGTTGCCGTCAACTAGATGAGTCGAAACTCACGTCAGGGAAGAATTACCCCATGAACTACGAAGAATTTGCTCAGCATAGGACTGGAACGATATCTGCGCGCGGGTAGCACTGAGGCCACTTACACGAAATCACGAGCTGAGCATTGGGGTCATCTCTCAGAATCCTGAACGACTCCGTTGCAGTGATGTTGCTTGAAAATCCGACAGCTGAGTCTTGGAGTTGCTCTTGGTGCCTCAGAACAGATTTCAGAGGGAGGACATGCCACGCGTAGACAGACTCATCACCGGAAGCAAGCGTGAACGGCGTGACCTGGTTCCCTACATTTCATCGGATGTGAGATACGCTGTACGAAGACGGGGGGCTTGGCATATCATGTTGAGCCTACTTGCGAACCCCCAGTATTCCGGTTTATCGAGATCATGCCAGAAAAGAGTATTGAGACGGTGGGCGTAAAAGAAGCTTGTGAATAAGGGGTCAAACACGATACACTTGTGGATATACGATCGCCATACGGTCCTTCAAGGGGTGCGACTCACTGCCTCTGAACAATCGGAAATCCACAGAGCAAGAGGAATATGACGTAGAGGCCAACGGGAAGACCAAGACTGAGGCCAATGGGGATCGCCCATTGAGAAGAGCGAGGAGCCATATGAAAACCTGAGTCAACGTGCGTGGGAGACTTCGGATTGCAATATGGATGTCAACTGAGAGAAGCCTGGCAGGTAAACAGGGAGAAAAGTCATAGGACTTTGTTTCCAACCACGCCAAGCTGATTATTCGGACAATGGATGACAAATCGAAGATACATGAAGCATCTATTATGAATGGGACTTATGAGACCTTAATATTTGTGAACTCCAAAGAGTCGATTCTACAGAGGGTCAACGAGTTGAGACGCCTGACTCTGAGAAGTTCCAGTCATTCGAACTGCAGCAGGCCGCCGTGACTTCATGACTTCGTTACCGTACTGTATGGGATAAGCCGGTTTCTGTTATCTCCGATCTTCCGTAGTAGCAATTCCGTTCATACCCGATATCGTCTACGTGATAACTGCATACGGATTATGTAAGAGCCCACGTTCCCGCATGCGCACAATCGGCTTGGCACTGCCAGTTGCGTGCTTTGGCGCAAACACCAAGCGGCAAGCAACTCCGATGTTTCAAGCTCGAAGTTTGCTGCTCTCAACTCATGGGTTCACGTGAATTGATGCGGGAAGGAGCCTTCGTCTCGTAATCACACGCATCTGCCGGAGACTACATCTTCGCCTCTTATCTTTTTACTCGCATTTCTCCAATCTAATTGTTTTGCGAATTCCTTCCTCATACAATCCTCTCTCGTTCTCTCTCTGCGT
Organism: Xylariaceae sp. X170; assembly: GCA_028637755.1. Classification (NCBI taxonomy): domain Eukaryota; kingdom Fungi; phylum Ascomycota; class Sordariomycetes; order Xylariales; family Xylariaceae; species Xylariaceae sp. X170. Next base: position 12,339 of record JAJFDJ010000031.1, on the reverse strand, counting down.
GTGTGTCTCTCTCGCATTCTCTTGCCCTCTTCGCATCTCGGTCACAACAACATCTGTTCACCATCGATGCGTCTGAAGATAGAGACTTTGTAGTTCCTGCCTACTTCTGCCATACGCGCAGTTAGAAACGATAAGCAGCAATTGAATCGATTCATCGGCCTCACATCCCATCACGCGTGTCTTCCTTTCGAGTCATGGAGAAAAAGCGGAAGATGCCCGCCAGGGCTGCTGCCCGCGTGGAGCATGTGGCCAAGAAACGCAACAGCACGCCCACTGACGCGTCCACCATATCGGCGCCGCCATCTACGGCAGCCTCTCCTCAGCCTGCCTCCGAAGCTGCATTCCCAGACCCGCCGTCCATTTCCTTGCCCAGGGCTCTTCTGCCCGGGCATCTCTTGCCGACCGTCGAGAAGCCACAGTCTGACGATCTCTCCAATAAAGAGTTCCAGTCGATTCAAGAGAGGTACATTATCCTCGCCCACTCCATATAACCATGCCCCCGTGTTCTCTTGCTGACATGAGTCCAGCGGTGTTATTGCCGAGTCGCTTTCCCGATCGCGCCAAAAGTGGATTCACGATGGCGTCTTCGAGAAGTATTGGACGAAACCCAGTAAGCGCAAAGGCGCCTCGAAGGAAGATTCCAATAATCCAGCCAAGGACACGATGGCAAGGATCGGCCAGGTTACTCTTACCATTGAGCCCCATGTCTTGGAGGCTATCCTCTATACTGTGAAGGACCCGAAGCCGACACCCACCACCAACTCGTCCGTTCGGCCTGTTTTGCAGTACGGTCCTCCAAATGGCGCCATGCCCCCTCCGCCGAAGCCGACCCCTGCGCCGACCAATGCTCCCACTCCGTCATCATCTAACGCAATGCCGCTGTCTAAACCCCCCGTCCAAGGAGGACAGTCGGCCAACGCGATGCGACCCTCGCCACAACCGACACCACGAAAAGATGAAGGGAGCCTCCCTGTCCAACAGCTGCTATCTAAGTCTGCTCCATCGTCTTCGCAATCACACCCGCCGCAGCAGACCCAGCAGACTCAGCAGATCCAGCAGACCGAATTACAGCGACCTTCGCTGCCAACACCAATGGACATGCCTGTCCCATCGCCGCGTGGCCTCGAATCCGTGCTAGCTCCGCCCCAACCTGTGCACCCCCGACCATCCCAACCTCCCGCGCCATCGAATCATCCATTACATGCTCCAGCTGCGCCACAAACGTCTGTTGCTTCTGGTACATCTTTACCCGGAGGCTCAACCGGTGCCACCAAGCCTCCACATCCCGCTAAGCCTGTGCAAGCTCCCGGCCCCGGAGCAGACCCTATCATTGTCACGTTGGCCGAACGAGCATCCGAGGACCCTCAGTTGCGTGATCTCATGAAAAGGGTCGCTGTTGGCGAGGCTGCCCCCCATGAATTGGCACATTTTCAAAGGATTATTGACCAAATTACCATGGACTACAAGAGAAAAGGGGGACAACAGGGCCCTTCGGCCGATAGGCTCATCGTAGACGGCCGAACTGTCAAGTACTTTGCCGATGAAGTGAAGACGATCTTGGAGATTGTCTTGAGATCTAACCCAAACCAGAAATCCTACAACCTGCGCGGTCCTCCGGGTTGCGACACGCTTGTCTTAATGCTGGTCGGAGAAGCTCTAGATAAGCCGAATGTCAAGTCTCTAATCCAGAGAGTCGCCGATGCGAAGCCCAAGTTCTCGGACGCTGTTGACTTGAAGGCTCTCCTTGATAAGCTGAACAATGTCATAAAGAGAGAGACAGAAGCCCTTGCGGCTGCATCGCCGCCGAATCCGCCGGCCGCACAGCAGGCTGTTTCTGCGCCAACAAAGGGAGAAGACAGCGCAAAGAAGCCGTCAGCCTCAACCTCAACCCAACATGCAAATACCACGGCACCACAGCAAGCATTACGGTCCAAAGGCCCGCCCGTTGCTAACAAACCCGATATTGCAGCCATTGTCCTGGAGTTCGCTGGTGGTACGGGAGATAGGTATCTATTTCCAAAGTATAGCATTCTAGAGTATTCTGCCGAGGGTACTGTAGTCCATGTTTCGTTCTTGATCGTTCGCAGAGGCAGCAGGTTAGAATACGGAGGAGATCGGACGATGGACTACTACCAAGCTGTGACGGTTCGGCTTCAAGCACAGTCTCCGAAGATCCTGGAAAATCTGGCACGCGTCGTCGCGCCCCAAGATGAGGTCCGCCGCTATATGGATGATGTCCTGGATAACATGACTCGAGCCGAGTATGTCGTACTCGCCATGCGTCTCCCTAAGCCGGAGAAGGAGGAGACGTCGGATGAGGGTTCCAGCACACCTAGGATATCGGAACCGTCTCGAATGTCGCAACCTCCAAGCGTCATGTGGGACAATCGATCGGCATCGAACAAATCCTCATCGGGAAAGTCCACAGCTAAGACGACTAGTGAGGATGAGGCATACATGGGCTTCATAGCGACTGTCACTTAAGTTCTTCCACAGGGTATTTACTGTCTCTGTATGAGAGGAACTATGGAGTTTGCATGGATTTATGGCTTATGGCTTATCAGATGGGTTCAATTGGCGCAGGGGGTTTATTAGCAAGCAAACAAATGAGATACCAAGGCGGACGAACACGTTTGCTTATATGGGAATAAACAGCATCCGTGTTGCTGTAAGTTATAGCTTATAAAAGATTTAAAGTAATGAAGATAGAAAAATACTAGCTTTAACTTGCTTGGATGGCTTGGCTTTAACGAAGAATTGCCCCAACTCATTGTGATGATGTGGAAATGTGAGTGGGCGGTTTGAAATGAAAGCCCCTTTATCGACCGCTCAGCTTCTCGCCGAGCTCACACATCTCGGCGAGGAGCTTGTTGAACCACTCCGTCCTCTCTATCACGGGCACGTCTAATGGAATCTTGTCAGTATCAAAACCACATCGCAACACACACACAAAAAAAGAAAATACTCACGACCCATCCCCTCAATAATCAACCCCTTCCCCGGCCTCAACATCTCAATCAACTTCTTCCCATGCGGCAACGAAATAATCCGATCCGCCGTCCCGTGCAGCACCAAAATCCTCTCGCGACCCACCTTATCCCCGATCGTGGCGAGTTGCGCCGCCGACTTGTGATGCCACCCGGCCGCGATTAATTGCAGCATGAATCCTGACCGCGTGAATCCTAATACGTCCCGCCGCTTGTGGATCTCTTGCGCGGCGAAACGCTCGTAGTTTGTGTTGAAGGAGCGGTAGGGGAAGCCGCCTGTCGGCGGCAGGATGTGTGGTGTGGAGGGGCTGGGGAGCGGGCTGTTGTCTGGTTGGGTGAGGAAGGAGGACGGGAAGCAGTTTGCGGCGGAGTAGGTTATGTTTTCGTCGAGGCTGGTGGTGGTTAGATCTTCTTACCTGCATTTTTGGGACGAGGGGAAAGATAGGGGGTTTAGAGTTTGTGGAAAAGGGGGAACGGGAAAGGAAAGGGAAAGGGACAAACCTCTTGGGAATCAGCATCGAGATCCGGTTCGTTAGGTTCTCCATGAAACCGGTCGTGTTCTCGATTGCGGCCGCTGTGCAGATCAGGTTCAAGCTTGCGATGCGGTCGGGGACTGCGTATGCGAGTTCTTGGGCGATCACTTTGGCTTGGTGTTAGAAGTGTCCCGGATCAGAGTGCGGGAGATAGATACTCACTGCCGCCCACTGTTGGTTGATGGAATGTTAGCTTGAATCTTGGGATCATAGTTGGATAGTGAGATTGGTGGACGAGCAACTCATCCATGATTCAACACGATACACAAGCAATCAGGAGAGAATAACTTACTACTAATCCCACAAACATGCAACTGCCTCTCCTCGGTCCACCCCAAATGCTCCAGCACCTCGAGCAAATCAGCAGCCATGGCCGACGTGCTGTACCGCATCAACGGCTTATCAGAGCGGCCCATGCCCCGGTTATCGAGCACGAGAACGGAATATCGGTCCCCCTTCTCGTGCCCGAATTCCAGCGTCTGTCGCTGCCAGGAGGATTTGAAGACGCCGAGGCCGTTGATTAACTGTGTCTTGTTAGTTTTCTTTTACGTTCATATTTTCTTTCTTTTTGTTCTTCATTTTAATTTATTATTATTTGTTGAGAGAAAGTCGCATGAAAATGAGATGAGAGTGAGACGCATACAACGAGCTTCACGGGCCCCTCGCCGTGCACCTCCCAGTGGATGTGCAATGGCCCGCCCCTGTCCGCCGCGACGGGCAACAGACCTGCTTTGTGCGGCTTCAGCTGCCATATGGCTGTGTGGAAGGCCTCGGACTTCTCGACCTCGGCTGCTGTGGGGAAGACTTGCACGGTTGTCCTGGGTGATGCCGTCAGTCACGTCTTATCGAGGGAGACAGTCACATGTACTTCGAGATGGGCTCAATGAAAAGATACTGACATTTTGTGCAGGCGATGCCGAATCGACAGACTGTGAGACTATGAAGGTATTCTTGATATTTTCTCTGGGTAGTATGAGCGTGAATTCCGTACGATGTACGTGAGGCGACGCGGTATTCAGACGGGACATCTGGATGTTGTTCTCGGGTCCTTCGCTGGTCCAACGGAACCCGGAATACGTACGCCTCACGTTATTACGTAATACACGTATCGTGCTTTTTGCTAGTGTTGGGCGCATTTACGGATTGCCGAGGCCGTCCGTTTTCAAAACGCCCATGCAACCACGAGATCCCGGATTGTATGAATGACGCCCGGGGGCTCCGGCTTTGGGATAGCTATCGTGAGGCCAACTATTCTACATTTTGATTTCATAAAAACCTCATCCTAATCATAATGCCTGCTGTCATGAGTGCGCGAGTCATATGCTACAAGTAGGTAGTCTTACAACGCATAAGCCGGTGGCCTATCCGTAATACACGTCTCTGATTCATTTCTTCGTACCAGAATCCCGTGTCCATTAACAATACCGATAGATTGGGCAATCCATTCGGCCCATGACCTTCATGTTGTCCCTGCTTCAGGGCTCATAATTTAAAGCCCTTTTGTGGTAATTCTCTCTCTCCCCCATCACTGGATCGGTGTATCATCATCTGACGGTGGAGTGGTGCTGTTCGGCTCCTTACGACGGAATACAGAAGTCGATCCAGTTGCCCAGGTACGCCAGGCGATTCTTCGTGCCGTCCTGGAATTCGTGTTCCCTGTAAATCTCCTCAAACTCAGCATAACTGAGACGGCCCCATCCGCCCTGCTTGATCGCTGCCTGCTCGGCTCGGTCGATTGCTTTCCATAATTCAAGTTGCGAAGCTGAGATCTGGATCGGTGAACTTGTGGGCGGTACTGTCTGCAGAGTATCATGTGTTGCTGGTGATGAGCTCTCCGGGTGATTGTTGTCGTCTAGTATTTGCGTAGAAATGCCGTCATCTTCGGGCGGCGCGCTATTGGGCATGAATTGGGGCATTGTCGGATCGCGATATTCCGAATCGCCACCAGTACAAGTTTCCGGGGACATCGCGACTGTCGGCTGAATGCTCTCGGCATGATTACTCTGACCATTCTGACCAAGTTGATTGTCACTTTGGTTTGTCCGCGGTGCGGGACTCCCATCTGTATTGACCCGACTCTCGACAGTATAACCCGTGACATCTAGCAGCTCTTGAAGGCTTAGATCCTGAACCGGCCGTCTGACGGGTGCTTGTTGAATGGCCGATCTCGGTGAGGGTTCTACTGCTGGCTTTTCAATCTCATCCGGCATGTGAACGCCGTCGAAGTTGTCCAGGAGTTCGCGGTATTTCTCTCGCACCTCTTTGGTTTCCGCCGCAAGCATTGCTATATCCTCCTTTTTCTTGAACAGCGCATCCAACAGTTCATTGAAGGCTTGTTGCGTCACTTGATACAGAATCTCTTTCCCAGCATCGCGCTCGGCGTCCGGAATCTCCATGCCACCCCAACGCTCCGGAACACTACGCGACGACGTAGAGGGATTCGACCTGGTTTCGAAGTCGTCTGTATCCTCTACAAAACGCACTTTGGATGACGATCGAGACCTTGGAGACAAGAAGGGTGGCGCTGATTTCGACGACTCGAACATAGCGTTGGCGTTGACCAATACGTCTTGATCATCACGCCAACCCGGAGGCGGCAGTCCACCTTCTTCCTCATCCAAATAGAATTGGCGGCGTTTCCAGCGATCGAGAAGCTGCTTGCGTGCCATTACTCGTTTTCGCCTGTCCGATCTTTGCGGAGTGACTGAAAGCTCGGGATTCAGCTCCAGTTGGACCTCAATTGGCAACTCGTTAACAAATTGCCTAGCGTCAGGTAGCCGCGGAGATGCAACGGAGTCCCCATGGTTAGTGACAGAGTGGTGACTGGCTTCGCCTTCTTCATCTATCCGATCGTCATGACTACTTTGACCATCGCCGTCTTCAGAGGACCCCGATTCAGCGTCATCGCCCGAGAGAATACCGTGTGCTTGTTGCCGGAACGTGTCGATAATATCATCAAACTGGGTGTACTCGCCTGAGATTAACGTTGCGAGCTCAACCGTACTATGAGGTGGGTTCAATAGGCCAGCCCAGTAGGGATGGATTGCCGAGGGAGACTGAGATCTGTGCGAGTGCTCAAACGATTCGGTGAAGTGACTCGTGTGGCTATTACGAGTAAATAGATCCCGAAGTACATCTTCACGACTAGAGGTGTCAGGCTTGTCCTCGCTCACCGGTCCTTTGCCGTCAGAGAGCTCGACGTCTCCTGTGGATCGGAAGATCTTGCCATCCATCATGCGGTCGCTGTCACCATCAGGGATTCTATGGTCTCTACCGAAGATACTGCTCATCGGCTGCCGGCTGTTGACAAGCTGATGTACGTCTATGTTGGTCATCATGTAATCGTCCAGTCCTTCGACGGTATCTCGGTGCATCTGCTTGTAGGATACATAGTAGGCGCGGAACATTCGTAGAAAGTCGCGACGGGTCACATAGCCATCACCATCTATGTCATAGCCATCAAAGGTTCGCCTCAACTTGTCCCTGCGCTTCTTGTACGATACGCCATGTAGAAACTCCTCGAAGCCAATAAGATCATCGTGATTGGTATCGTAGAAAGCAAACATGCGATCGTGAATAAGATTAGGGGCCGGATGACGAGAACCAGCCGAAGGCACGAGACAGCGCTCAAAGGTCTTACGGTCCATGGCAAGGCAGAGAGCGTTGGGGTCGTCTTTCCATTCTGTGTTCGCCATGAAGGTCCACTGCTCCCAGAGCGCATCGAGCTCGACACGTTCGAAGCCAGTCTCCTTGGACCATTTCGAAAGCAGATGCCGCGGCAGAGATGGTGTGACAATGTTCGGATCGCCGGGGTACCAGGGGGGCTGCACGTGTCGGGCAGTCGACGAGGGAACAGGAACCTTTACCTTGTAGAAGACGTGTGTTTTGTTATGCGAACCCATCGACTCGCACATCTCGCAGAGATCATAGTCAGGACAGTTGGCGCAACGATAACGAATGCCCCGGATGGGCAACATGCCACAGCCATTGCACAAGCAGCCACGGTGAACATATGCGTTCCGTCGCGCGTTGTCTTCCGACACGCGAAACAGCAGCGCGACTATGTTCTCGCCAGTGCGCTCTCGGGGCGTATGGCCAGGTTCATCGTTCCAGACATCGTTGCGGTCGTCAGGCGAGGCGTCAGGAGAAGGGGCAACAGCGAGAGGGTCAGGAGCGTCGGTCGGGACGGGGCCAGACTCGTTCTCTACATCGTGCGGAGAATCGGCGCCCGATGAATCGTCTGGTTGACGGGAGGCGCGAGGCGGGCGACGTACAGCATTGCGACGGTGAAGAGACGGAGACGGAGACGGACCAGAGGAGGGATCGGGACACACTGCGAGATGATGGAAGCGATAGTAGTAGAACGCCCACGAAGCGGCTGCGACGGCAGCGGCCAGGGCAATAGCCACCCCAGGGCGGGCTAAAGCCGATGTGGCTACTGCGGAAGACGAAGTCATGCCGACAGCTCGATGGTCATCGCGGACAACGCTCGATGGGGTGGAAGACGGGAGGAACCAGGAAAAGCAAGAATCACAGGGCAGAGCAGAGAACGCCGGGAATGGTAGAATAGGTGACTAAGTCCACTTAGTCGAGCGCGACACACATTGGCGGGAGTGGGGTTTATGAGCGTTCTCTTCTCGAGATGTGCTGCTTGATGCTCTTTTTTAGTTGCTGTCGCAGTGGGTTTACGCCGTGTTGTCTGCGTTTCTTTGCTGGCAGTGTTGCTGTTGGGTGGGCGATGAGCTCAGTTGTTTGTGTGCGCTTCACGGATACAAACGGGGGATTTCTGACAGAGGTCGGAGTGGGGATTGATCGTGAGAGAAGGTACCTAAAGACAGTAGCCAATGGCTGAGGTCGATTAGGTAGGCAGGTAGCATGCAGTGAGCAGTTGAGTACCTACGTCACCAAAGAGAAGTGAAGTGCATTTTTTACCCGTGCCACGCCCCACTTTATTGGATTCGCAGACGCGCCCCCAACTACCTGTGGGTCCGCGGTATGAGTGAACCTGCTACACTGTACACACACTGTTATTATACAGTGTCGCATGATGTACCAATACACTAAATAGCATTTCCCCACCGTAGGTGCAGAAGGAAGAGGGATAAGAATAACAAGAACAAGATAACAATACAATCAAATACATTCAATGCACTGCGTTCGTGCATCTGCATTACAGATGTTGAGATGCAGTTAGCTGAATAAGACAATAAGACTAACTTGATACACGTAGCGTTTGAAGTGTGAAGTATTGAGTAGGTATTGCAGCCGTTATCTTGTATGATGCTAAGTAGAAGTTCCTAAGAGTGGAGTGGGTTCTTGGCAAAGATACATATGGTCTACCTTCTGGATTAAGTAATCCATGTAGCTTAGTCATTTGATGTAAGGGAATGTTCAACACCCTGCCTCAATCGAAGTGGTGATTAAACCGCGAGATTGTTTGTTTCCTGCATTCCCGCCTTGTCCTGGTACAAAAACCTCCTGTGGAGGAAAAAGCAACAAGGCATCGCCCTGCCTGGATGCAGCTATCTACTCCTTTCCGCTTGGTTCAGTGACGCTTCGTGGTGTTGGCTTGACTCCTATTTCCGTTCTCCAGCGTTGAAATTCAGTCTTCGGGAGTGCCTTTGTCCCTAGATCTGCTGGATTGATCGTTCTGGGGATCCAGTTGACCTTAATAGTGCCTTCATCAACCAGTTCTCTGGTTTTGTGAAACTTCACCCGTATGTGTTTGGTTCGTTCGTGGTGGACAGGGTTATCTACCAACTGTTTTGCGCCGTTGTTGTCAACAGATATGGTAATGGCTTCATCGTGAAGGCTTATCTCTTGAACCAGTCGCTTGATGTAGACAGCTTCCAGCGCGGCTGAGAAGAGGGATAGGTATTCGGCCTCGCAGCTGGAGATAGCAACCATGGACTGCTTTCGGGACTTCCAGCTGATTGCTGCGCCAGCCATCTTGAAGATATAGCATTCAGTGGATACGCTGTCAGACTGGTCTCGCCCATATTCGGCATCTGAGAAGCCTTCAAGGGTGGCGATATTGCCGTCGAATTCCAAACCGTAGTCGAGAGTCCCTGCGACATACCTCAGGACTCGTTTAGCGGCAGCGAGGTGCTGTGTTGTCGGATTTGTGAGGAAGCGGCTTAATTTGGAGACTGCGTACGCCAGGTCTGGTCGTGTGCCCACCATAGCATACATTAGAGATCCAATTATCTCTTGATATAACTTCAGAAGTGGGAGGCTTGCAGTGTAGTTCGGGTCTGAAGCAGGATGAAGTTGTTCACCAGTTTCCATTGGAGTATCCTTTACGTTGAGGTTGAGATTGTCTCCTTTGAAGAAACGATTGACAACTCTTTCCAGATATCCTGTCTGCACCAACCACAATTTCTTGGCTTCTCGATCGCGTTTGATCTCCATGCCCAGGAAGTATTTGCATGTGCCCAGGTCTTTGATTTCGAACTTCTTGGCCACTTCCTTTTTGGCCTTGTCGACGGTTGATCGATCTTTTCTAAAGACTAGAATATCGTCGACGTAGATAGCCAGTATCGCGCCATCCTTAAAGAAGAGGGCTTCGTCTAGAGTAGACCGTCTCCATCCCTGTTGTAGTAGCCAGGATGACAATGTATTATACCAGATTCGTGGGGACTGTTTGAGGCCATACAGGGCTTTTAGTAACTTGATGATTTTCCCTGGTTGGCGATAACCTAGAGGAAGCTCTAAATAGACTGGATTATCGATGTCTCCGTACAAGAAAGCGGTTTTGATGTCTAGTTGGTCTATTTCCCAGTCTTCTTTTGCTGCTAATGCAAAGAGGGTTCGATAGGTCTTCTGTCGAACCACCGATGCGAAGGTCTCCGTGAAGTCAATTCCCTGCTTCTGTTCGAATCCTCTGGCAACGAATCGAGCTTTTCGGCGGAGCACCTCCCCTTTTGGGCCAAGTTTGAGCCTATACACCCACTTGCCAGTGAGCACATGGAGGGTACCTGGGTCGTCGACGATATCCCAGGTGTGGTTTTCATTTATGGATTTTATTTCCTCATCCATCGCTCTCCTCCAGTCGTCGCTGTGTGGGGATTCCATGGCTTCCTTGTATGAGCGAGGTTCGCCGTGTATTTCTGCGTGGAAGGCTTCTTCGTATAGAGCGGCAGTGTAGTAAGAGAGAATGTCGGGTTTGACGCGAGGGTGCAACTTGGTCCAAAGGGGAACCGAAGAGTCCGGTTGTGTGCTTAGTTCATGTATTCGTTCGTTGATTTGTTTGATTTGTTCAAGGAATGACCATTCCTGCGGAATGGTCTCCGGCTGATTTCCTTGTCGCACCCACTCTTCGGCTTCGTCGCTTGATTTGGTTGTCGACTTGGCTTTGAAAGCTTGACCTTGGCTCTCATCTGGGACCTGATCCTGGTCTTGGTCTAGTTGGACTTGGGGCAACTGGAGTTCAGATTGTATGTCCTTGTTCCCTGCCTCAATCTGTTCGACCAGTTGTTCCAAAGGAGAAGTCGAATCTAATGGTATCATGGGGTGTTTGGAGAGTTCGGAGGACTCGAGTGCCAATTCTGCGGCAGGCGGCGCGGGATCATTCGGGCTGATGAAGGGAAGAGTGTACTGCTTGCCCAGACGAACGCGTTCGTCGAAGACGACCTCTTTGGCTCTTTCCACTTGCCCAGTTGTTGTATTCCAGAGGCGATAAACGTTTTCTCCCTCATAGCCTATAAGGATAGTAATTTCGGCCCTGTTATCGAGCTTCCGTGGATAGGTCTCCTTGGGCACAAGCTTGTAGGCACGACTTCCTAAACGACGAAGGTGGGTTAGAACTGGTTTCCGTCCTGACCATGCCTCGAACGGCGACATGTTGTTCAGACCACTGTTTGGAGTCCTGGCCCAAATCCAGGTGACAGTACGCAGAACCTCCCCCCAAAGCTCGGGCGGTAGATCAGCATCGCTCATTGTGCTGCGAACGAGGCCCCAGAAGGTGCGATGGAGTCGTTCGGGGAGTCCAAGTTGTTCGTGCTGATGGGGAACGCTGTATTCGGGCTGAGTCCCGTTGTTGATAAGAAAACCGATGACTATCCTATTCTTGAATTCGCCTCCATTATCGGTCTTGTAGAACTGCACTTTGGACGACGTCTGCGTTTCGACCCAGCGTATATCGTTTTGGAGGAACGCGGGGGCATCAGACTTCTGTTTCAGTAAATATACCCTTGGTAGGCGTGTCATGTCATCCACAACAAGGAGATAGTACCTCTCTCCTGATGGGGTGGCAGGTGTGACGGGCCCACCAAGGTCAGCATGTTGACGAGCACCTCTGCGGGTGGAACGGAGGGCTAATGTCTGCTTGTTGCGAGCAGTCCCTTTTCCGAGTGAGCAAGCCTCGCAAAGTGCCTTGCCCATGTCGTTAGTCAAATCAACGCCTTGGGCCTTGGCTATTGCACGGCAGGTGTCAAAGTTGACGTGGCCTAGTCGCTGGTGCCACAAGAGTAAGGGGACGGAGGTTGTGGTACTTGTCCCTTCAGCTATGAAGGTCATCGGAGCTTCTTTGTATTGTGGAGGGTTCCATCGTCGAAGTGATTCGCCTACAGAGTATTCTAGCATTTGGAACTTGTGATGTGGTTTCCCGTGGAGGATAGATACGTCTTTGCCTTCAGGCGTCGTAAATATGACTTGAGCACCATGTTTATTCTGTTCAAAGCGAAAACCGTCCTTGGTAGTGAAGCAACCAATAGATATGAGGTTCAATTCCATATACGGCACTGTGACGCGGGTCGTATATAACTAAAGACCTAACCTGTAAAACGAGGCGTGACGATAGTCTAGTAACGGACTGCACG